>CAUYPK010070914.1:0-11702 GCA_963574355.1 Loris lydekkerianus | reverse complement strand
CACGGCCAAGCAGGGAAGAATCTCTACAACAGAGTCTGCAGTTTTAAATTACCCCTCATATATACCAATCCGCCGGTTCACTAAGCATCTCCAGCTGTCTGACCACAGCAATAATCCACACACAGAGAAGTTCCAGACCACCTTTCCTCTCACCTGTTGGCTTGGGAGAGGTGGTCTACAGGACAGTCCTGTCTGCCATTATGCTCTGCCTCCTGAACATTATCTTGATCTGAGGAATTTGAATGTTAAATTGACAATCAGATATTTAGAAATGAAAGAAAATTAATGGCATACTATAAAAATTTTCAATATTAACTCATATTTTACATGGTGCTCCATATTTTGCAGAACATTGTCACATCCAGTTCCTCATAAGAGGAAATCTGCCGTGAAATTCATGGGCCTGGAACAACAGACTGAGGAGAGACCGTTAAGGAGGAGACGAGATAATATGAACTAGATAATAAATGGGGTGCAGACTTACTGCATCTTAGAGTTGAGAGGAATCTTAAATTTTGTCCAGTTTGTTCTCTCACCCATGTGGGAATCATCTTTGCATGCCTTACTGGTAATTGACCAGCTCCTGCTTAAACTTGTCTAATTTAAGGACATGTTCAAGGTTATCAGGTCACAGTGTCTATTGTTGAGTGAGTGTCTCCATCTGTTAGAATATACTTCGCTATATTTAGCCCAAATTTGCATATTGTAACTTCTTCCACTGCTATTTGCTTTTGATGACAAGAATGAACAAGTCTGTTCTTTATTTATATGGGAGTCATTCAAAATAAGGACCAGAAATATGTCCCCAAACCTTCATGCTAAATGGTCCAGTTCCTTCAACAGTCATCATGCCTTGATTTTAAGGTTCCCAAATTTTCCAGATGTGCACCTGTCTTAGGACAGATACTAGCTCCTTGCTTTTGAGCCACAGAAGTGTCAGCGTTACCTTGGACCTTGTCATAAAGGCAGACTCTCAGCCCCATGTTGGATCTACTAACGATAATTTGTATGAGTAATAAAGTTTGAGAAACACTGTTGTAATTTAAGTTCTAGTAGTTATTTAAGGGATAGGTATCTCTTAAATGTAGCAACTGAAATAGTACAAATCCTTCAGATGTGGTGTCAAGACCAGAAACCATAGTGAGATTATTTACCTTGTTTTGTACATCATCTACATTATATTTGTATTAGAATCTCCTATCAGTGCTTTCCTTGTTCATTTTCCAGCAGATGCCTTACACAGTTAACACCCACCAAGTTCATGAGGAAAATAAGGTCAAGATCTTTAAAAAATAAGCTATTGCTGATCAGGTTTGCTGCCTCTCGCCATGGTGCAATTGATGTTTTGCACCTAGATATGAGAATATACACTTATTATTATTAAACTTTATCCTGCTAGTGGGAGCCCATCTTTCTACTCTGTGGGGATATTTTGAAACTTTATTTCATCAACCATCACATTTATCTTTCTCAGCTTGTATTCTTTTAAAAATGGATGAGCATATCTTTCTTTATTTAAGACGCTGATAAAAATAGCAAATAAAACAAGGTTAAGGGTAGAATATAGTAATATGCTTCTAGAAACTTCATCTAAAGGAATGCATTAGGTTTTACAAATGTTCGCTGGGAACTTGTCATGTGCTGGAAATTACCTGAACTGGACACAGGGAATACAAAGGCAATGAGGCGATCTTTCTGTGTTCGAGAAGCTCATTCCTCAGTGAGAATTCTAGATCTCAAGGTCACACAAGGACATCTCTTAGCAGGGCTACAGTGCCTTCATTGGGCTAATTATGGGAAGAGAGTCCATGTCTGTGCTCCTTGAGGCAGGCTTGCTTTGCCACCTAATTAGTGATGAAAGAACCAAAGCTAATTCAATCTAGTCTGTCAGTCTCTAGACTGATGAATTAGCCTGGACATTATGAGAACACAGGCTTTCTTTTGAAATTATCAGAAAGGACAGACGACATAAGATTTTTATTTCTCCTGAGAAGTTCATTGAATCAAAGAGCAAATGTGACCTTCTAAGATATGTACACTGGAGAGAGATAAACAAACTCCTGAGGTTCAATGCATATAGCAACATCTCCGCCCAATAGCACATGATAGCATTAAGAATGACGCCGATTTCTGACCAATTTTGTATTAAGGAGCTGATATTTTAGAATTGATCCATCATTAGTTAAGCAAAGCTGAAGATATAAAGTAAATTCAAAGGAACATTTAAAAAAATTCAGCTCTGTGTAAGGAAGACTGGAATAAAAATGTTTAAAAATGATCATTGCCTTGACTATTTGAGCCCTTTATTTTCGATGGCATTGGAGACTGCTTTGTCCCACAGGCTTCTACCAACCTAGTTTGTTTTCTATTCACTGGCATTGCCCTGCCCTGCCCTGCCCTTGGGTCCTAGAATTCCATTCAACCAGTATTTATTAGATGCCTCTTATGGAACAGTTGTTCAGAAAACTGCATGCTGGTTGGAAGAAACAAACAAACAAACAAAAAAGAAGTGCATCACTAAATAAATGAGATAATTTTAGTTATTGATGAATGCTATAAAGAATAAAAAACCTGGCAAGTTATAGGTGACGTGAGGATGTGCTTTTTCATATCTGATTCGTAAGAGGAAGCCGAGGTTGTCAAGTTCTGAGGGAAGAACACCCCTGGCAAAGGGAATGAAAAACGTTGTCTTCCCATATCTAATTTTCTCTGAAAGTTAGTCCCAGTCCTTATTTTTAGATATCCCACCCCTTACGTCCTCTTAAGCTGCTTGGGCCCCAGGCAGGTGTCTGCCTTTCTCACTTTTAATGGACTCCTTGAATCTTGTACTTGGTTTGGACATTTTATTAAGGGTATTAGCAAATTCTCTTTTGCCCAGGCCTTACAGATTGAATTCCTGGCTTAAGGTCTCCTTTGAAACTCCTATCTTCAAGCTCCTCTTCGTAGAGCAGTATAGTCTGTGTCCTGCTCTTCTGATTAGAACCCAGGAGTTTTCACTTTGTGTCCCTGAAGTTCCCCTGTTTTCATTTCCCCTGGAACTAACCGTGCCATGTCGGTATCATGTGCATGGCTATCATCACCTCCAAGCAGTGAACTTTTTGAGGCAAGGGCTAATTTCCAGTGGACGATTCTGTCATTGAGAGCAATATCTGACACGTGCTGTGACCCTTGACCCTTGACATGAGTGGATAAGAAGTTTCTAAGTGGTTTCAGGTTCATATTTAACTTTCCCTCATCTGGAAAGGTTATAATGCCATGTATTTTTAACATATATATATATATATATATATATATTTTTTTTTTTTTTTTCTGATGGTATTAACTACCAAAAGTGGTTTCGTGTGGCTATATTTTTTCACTTTGTTGAGTGTCATGGTCCATTTTACAAGTTAAATGTAATTCCACTCTACTTAAAATGGCTTCAGGCAACCAGTCTTAACAGACAGTATAAAATTCAATGGGGCTTTGTGGCAGAAGATCTGTACATTTCCAATTCATTTCTTGTGGATATTCTGCTGCACTTTAAATGTTAGGCAATAAAACTTTGGTGTTCACATTAGGAAACCAAATTCATTTATTTAATATTTACTTAGTTAATGAATATTTATCTATTTAATGTTTATTTCTATTTAACTTGTTCCTCTGTCCTTTATATACCTCTGTTACTCAAAGAAACCCCTTTGTGTGACTTTTTTCAACCATTCTCCTTCACATCAGAAGAAACCATAGTTTTCTGGAAAAAAATGAAAACAGGTAATTTTAAGATTGGTTTACATCTTGGATACAGTGGCACTGAACAAGTGTAAATGATAGAATAAGTAATGTGATCTGAGGAAGGAAATCGAGTCCTGTGTCTTCCCAGAGGATCTTCTAGCCAATGGGTTCTTCTCTAAAATTTCACAGGTGCAAATTTTCTTCTTAAAATTCAAGTTCCGTTAGGAGGGATTATACATTAAGTTTTTTTCACAGTAAAATTTAAATGGCTAATATTAGATATTTTTTTCTGAGAAAAAGTTAATAGCTATAAACTCCTGAGCCTGGAAAGGTGAAGAAAGGGAATAGGAAAGAACTATGGAGATGAGGAGAATATATCAAAAAAAGAGGATGGAATCCTGTATTAGACTCTGTTAGCCTCATAGTTCTGCAGGGGCTGATTTCTCCAGCTGGGCAGAGACCCAAGGCTAAGCCTGACAAAATGTGCTGCTCTCTTCCTGTCCTTGACAGTTTTCAGCATTTCTAAATCCTTTAATGATTTCCTGATGGCATACCATAAAATATGAGGAAATAAATCCCTTGTCTATTTCAGAATTCAGAGTAAAATATTCTTATTTTACTGAATTTGAGTATGCAATTGATTCTGGACAGTCATTCATTAATAATAGGCAAAATGATTTTAAATATTTAATAACTGTGCTATGCCAACCGTGTATTTACATATGTCTTCATAAGAATCACCAAGGGTAATTTTAAATTAATCTATTCAAGCTCTGGCCAGTGTTGAGTTTAGCATTAATTTACTCATGGGCAATTTTTATTTTAAATCTAGATTAGAATTCCAAAATTTATGTGTTTGTCAAATACTGAATATTTCAGATAGCCTTAACTAATTCTCAATGCAAGTGCTACTTGCATTGAGATGATGAGGAGTAGACTTAGAAGAGAAGGTATTTTAGAGACCAGCAAACAAACAAACAAAAAATCCCAGCATAGTGGCTCATACCTGTAATCCAAGCACTTTGGGAGGCCAAGACAGAAGGATTGCTTGAGGTCAGAAGTTTCAGAAAAGCCTGAGCAAGAGCAAGACCCTGTCTCTAAACAAAACAAAACAAAACAAACAAACAAACAGACAAAAAAAACCCCAGAAAAATTAGTTGGGCATCACAGCATGTGTCCCAGCTATTTATTAGAGAGGCTGAGGCAAGAGGATCCCCTTAGCCCAGGACTTTGAGGTTTCATGGAGCTGTGATGATGCTACTGCATTCGACACAGAGTGACAGAATAAGATCATATTTAAAAAGAGATCAAGAATTAGAAGTAAATAAAAAAATGGTGATTTAGAGGGATAGATGGTCATTCTAATTTAGGTGGAAAAGTTGATCGGGGCTGATGATTAGATGAAGGCAAGAGGTGAATAAAAGCAGCTAACTTTCTCAAGTTCATGTTGTGGTCTGAAGATCGTGCTAACTCCTTCCTTTCTCTGCATTATCTCATTGAATAATTACATTAGCCCTAGGAAATAGGTATCATTGTAAAGCTGATTACATGATAAGGAAATTGTTTTTGAGAGATTGCAGGTAACATGCCTCTTCACAGAGCTAGAGCATGGAAGGGTCATCTAACCTGCCAGACAATGGCTATCTAACCACTTGACTTTAGAACCCAAACTTGAAACCAAATGACTTTAGAACCCAAACTTGAAACCACTCTGTTCTACCGAAGGGATCAATATAAAGGCAAGAGGAAGAAAATACAAAAGAGATGAGGCTCTTGGGATACGGATTGTTGGGACTAGCAGCACACACAATGCAGCTCCCTCTTCTTTAAGGTGTTCTTGAGACCTGTAGTCAGAATCAACTTATCTCCCCTGGGTTCCCTTAGAGCTGGACAGTAGGTTGGTTTGTTCTTCATTATATACTGACTTGTTTCAAAAACTAATTAACAAATTTTCCAAGGTATAACAAAATATAATTGACATACAACAAACTTTACATATTTAAAATGCACAATTTGCTAAGTTTGGGATATATGAATGCTCTTGAAAGCATCACTACACTCAAGATAGTGAACATATCCTTCACCTCTGAGAGTTTGTTGATACCCTTTGCAATGCCTTACTTTACCTCTTGCACCAGGGTGCTCCAAAGAATCAGAATCAATAATCTGATGTATCTATATACATACGTATATAAAAAATAGAGAGTTAGCATAGGTAACGATGAAGGCTGGGGAGTCCCCAAATCTGCATTTGGCAAGCTGGAGATTCAGTTTTGATGGTGCAGGTCCAGTTCACATCCAAAGACCTAAGAACCAGGAGAGCTGGTGGTGTGAGCTCCAATCTGAAGGCTAGCAGGCTAGAGACTGAGGAGGATCCAGATTTTTAGTTTGAGTCCAAAGGCAGAAAAAGACCCAGCCCAAGCAGTCAGGCCAGAGTTTGCTCCTCGCTTTTTTGTTCTATTCATATCTAGGAAGGGCAATGTACTTTACCCAGTCTTACTGACTGAAATGTTAATCTTATAACAGAACACCCTCACAGCCATATGCAGAGTAATGTATGTTCTTGTTCAAATGTCTGGCACCCTGTGGTCCAGTCAAGTTTACACATAAAATTAAACATCAAACCCCTGCTCCCTGTCCCAGTGTCCAGCCAGCTACTGATATGCTTTACCTCTCCATACTGTAGTTTGCATTTCTTAGAGTCTTAAATAAATGAAATCAGACAGTATGCACTCTTTTTTGGTGTGATTTCTTTCAGTATAATTCATTTGGGTTTCACCCCATGTGTTATACACAGCAATAGCTCATTCCTTCTCATTACTGAGTGGTTTTCCATTATATGAATATGCCAGTTTATCTACCATACATCTCCTGATGGACTTGGAGTTGTTTGCAGTTTTTAACTATTACAAATAAAGTTGCTATCAACATTCATGTACAAGTAATTGTGTGGGCATATACTTTTATTTCTTTTGAGTAAACACCTAGGAGTGTCACATATGGCAGGTGCTGTGGACTGAATGTTTTTGTCCCCATCCCCCAAGTTTATATATTGAAATCCTCATGCCCAAGATGTTTGTATTAGGATGTGAGGGCTTTGGGAGGTGATTAGGTCAGGGAGGAGGAGACTTCATGAATGAGATCAGTGTTCTTACAAAAGAGGCGCCAGAGGGACCCCTCCTCCCTTTTTACTGTATGAAGACACAGCAAGAAGACACCATCTAGAAGCCAGAACAGACCCTCTCCATTACCAAATCTGCTTCAGTCTTGGATTTACCAAACTCTAGAATCATGAGGAATACATTTCTAATGTTTGTAAGCTTTATAGTATTTTTGTTATAGAAGCCTGATGGACTAAGACAGCAGGTGCATGTTTAACTTTACAAAATGGCCAAATTCTTCTGCAAAATGGATGTATTATTATATATTCCTACCAACAGTATATAAGCATTTCAATTCCTCCAGAACTTCACCAACACTGGAATGGCCAATCTTTAAGTTTATTCATTCTCATAGGTGTATAGTGGTACCTCATTTTGGTTTTAATTTGTATTTTCCTATTGACTGATGCTACTGAGCATCTTTTCATGAGCTTGTCATTCATATATTTTCTTTGGTAAAAAGGCCTATTCAAATATTTTTGCTATTTTTTATTGGATGGTTTATTTTACTATTATTGATTTTTCAAAGTACATATTCAGGTAAAAGAATCTTATCAGATTTGTGATTTTCAAGTATTTTCTCACAGTTCTACTCTGGCTTGCCTTCTTATTAATGCAACAGCATCTTTTCATAAGCTTTTGATTTGATAAAGTCCATTATCAATTTGTTTTTTTATGGATTATGATTTTGTTGTTTTGAAGAAATATTTGCCTAACCCAAGATCACAAAAATTGTTCTGTTTTCTCACAGAAGATTTATGTATTTTTAGGTTCTGTGCTTCATTTTGAGTTAATTTTTAGGAATGGTACATGTTGTACATCAAACTTCTTTTTTTTTTTTTTGGCATATGACTATCTTTTTGTTCCAGTGCCATTTGTTGGAAAGACTATCCTTTCCTCCATAGAATCACCTTTGTATTTTGCTGAAAATTAGTTGTCCCTATAAGTGAGGGTCTATTCTGGACTGTCTGTTCTGTGAAATTGGCCTATATTCCAGTACTGCACTGTTAGAATTACTGTTGCTTTATCATAAGTAGCATTGTTAGTGTTAGTTATAAAACTTTTCCTTTTTTTAATGTTTTTAACTAAGATAGGTCTTTGCATTTTAATATAAATTTTTGAATAAGTTTGTAACTTCTACAAAAGAAGTTGCTGGAATTTTAGCCCTTTACAACTGTGTATTTCGACCCATGAAGTTAGTGTATCTATCTCTTCATTTATTTAGGATTTCTTTAATTTTTCTCAGCAGTGTCCGGCATTTTTCAGTTCATTGGCATGTTACATCTTTTGTTAAATTTATCCCTAAGAATTTAATATTTTTATGCTATTATAAATTGTACTTTAAAAAAATATCAGTTTTTAAGGCCTGGCATGGGGGCTTATCCCTGTAATCCTAGCACTCTGGGAAGCTAAGGCTGGTGGATTTCCTGAGCTCAGAAGTTCAAGACCAGCCTGAGCAAGAGCAAGACCTGATCTCTATTAAAAACAGAAAAACCAGCTGGGCATTGTGGTGGGCACCTGTAGTCTCAGCTACTCAGGAGGCTGAGATAAGAGCATCATTGAACTCAAGAGTATGAGGTTGCTGTGAGCTATGACACCATGACACTATCCAGGGAGATGGAGTGAGACTGTCTCAAAAAAAAAAAAAAAAATCAGTTTTAAATTATTTGTTGTTATTGAATTCTTTGGAGATTCTACTGGCTTTTCTACATAGATGATTGTGTTGTCTGTGAATAAAGACAGTATTCACTTTCCTTTCCAGTCTGGATGCTTTTCCTCTCTTTCTTCTCGTCCTTATTCCATCCTCCCTCCCTCCCTCCCTCCTTCCTTCCTTCCTATTTTATTTTTTGCCTTATTACATCTGTAATGACCCAGTACAATGCTGACCAGAAGTGGTGAGAGTGCAGTTTGCTGTAATTCTTCTGGTGGCTCTCCCCCCCCCAACCCCACCAGTTTCTTCAGGTGGCGATGCCGCTCAGCATGCAGCAGAATGCTCACTCAGGGTCCTTTCCAGACATCCAGAGCTGCTCTCTGTACAGCTCTTACCTCCAGTACTTTGTTTTGAAAGCTCCCCCTCTGGGGTTCCCTGGCGCTCAACTCTCTCTCCTCACCTTAAGACTTCTGGCAATTTCTGCTTCAGCACACCTTCTTACACTGCTACTTCAAAGCCTCTCAAGGAGTAAGCTTGGGCACTTTGGGGCTCACCTCATTTGTTTCCAGGCTCAGAGACTGCAGTTCCTCAGTGCCTGCTACACGCTGTTTTGCCTATTGTTTCAGACAGAGTTTCTTATTTTTATTATTCAAGCAGGAGGGTAAATCCGGCTCTTGTTAATTCTTAAGCAAGCAGTTGCATGTACAGTGATTAGTCAGCTCGTGGTACTTGGGTCATTAGAAAAGTTTTGAGATACACAAAAATAACGTGAAATCTGCTTGGACGGAAACAAATGAAATCCTCCCAGAAAACCGATAAGCCAAGCACACTGAAAACTGCACAGGTGAATCAGAAAGGACACCGTCGACTGTGTTTCTTGGGAGAGAAAGAATGAACCGTAACAGTCTGTCTCAACACTTTTGTAGTTACCTGTGTACAATATTTACATCAATAAAATAGCAATTTCTACCTTCCACATCCTCAATACTTGTCTCTTTTATTCAGTTACTGCGCTCTAAACTTATAAAGCTGTTTCTTTTTAAATTTAATTCCATATTTCTGCTTGCATATTTATATAGCTCATTTAAAATTTTCTTCAATTTTAGCCTTTGGCTTTTTCTCACCACCCTGCCAATGACATTCACATATCCACATTCTTCTCTCCACTCTAAGGTTCCACTTTAGGTAGGTCATAATTTGAGGCTCAGTATCAAACAAGTTTTATATTAATGTAACCCCCCCATAAATACTATTTACGGTTAAGCCACAGAGTGTAAGAAAATTAAAATTTTTATTTTAAATAATATTTTTTTTTGTGGGAAGGGTTAAAATCATACCTACAGGGACATTAGATCACTTAGAAAACATTATAAGAATATGTACTTCTGGGTTCTAACCCTGATCTGCTGAATTTGAATTTTTAGACTGGACCCTTGGAGAATATATTGTTTAAAGTGTTCTGTGGGTCACTCTAATTCAGCTGGACTTCTGCAGTTTAGTAATAACAGCCTTAAAGTGTATCTCATTTAAGAGTCTCATACTCTACCAACTGAGCTAGCTGGGATTATCAAGCACATTTCATTTAAGAAGCAGTGTATAGTTTTAACTATTATCATGTCTTCATCATTATTCACCTATCAGAGAACACTAAAGTTTTGCAGTCCTGGATTTTTCTCTGACACCAAATAGCCATCATAACATGTTATGCTCTTTTTTGTCAACCAGCACCAAGCCATGGGCCTATATTCCGCTAACAACTGGATTATAATTAGACCTGAATTTGTAGACCTTGAACATGGCATTCATAGTGCTGGGATCACTGATCTGAAATCAGGGTCAACACTCTTTCTTGAGAAGCAAATTATGTGGGTTTAATTCAACTGCTTATGTGGACCATTTTTTTTTTAAGTTGTAGTAGTTTATAATTTTTTTTGTTTGTTTTGGTTAGGGGTAGCCTTGGACACAGCGTGCTGTGCAAATTACCATTAGTACCACCTGTATTTCCATTAGCTTCTTGTAGCCTAATTAGATTTCTACCATATCAATAAATATTCAAAGTGTGCAAATGGCAAGGTTTCATCCTATTTAGCCATCCATTGGGAACCAGGGCATAAAAAAATGAATTAACTCTCTGCCCTTGAAAATTTAGGAACTGTTTTTAGGCAGTAAATATGTTAGAAATATCCTCCTGAGATATAACTCCAAATGCTTCCTGGAAGATGTTGCAACCTTTTCCAAGAATCATCACAAATGCTAATGCCAAATGCATCATTAACAGAGCATATGCCCATGTTGGGAACTTTAGAACAGTAAAGTTTGGCTTAATGATCAGGCAGACTCCAGTGTGTAAGTGATAGTCTCTGGACAGCCAGGCTGCACAAATCATCTTACAGTTTTGAAAATGAACATCTTTGCCTCATACTTTGTTGTAGACACAAAGTGATTTCAACAGTTTCAAAGCCCAAGTCTTCCAAACAGCTCTGTTCCACATTTAATTAGTGAAATAGTTCTAAAAATTTGATTTGTAGACATGCTATAAAGTCTGACATTTTACATTAACCACACTTTTCAAGAACATTTGGAATCGAAACTTATAAAACATCAACTTGTGCTCTTGAAGTAGATTATTGGGATGGTGCCTGTGGCTCAGTGGGTGAGGTGCTGGGCCCATATAGTGAGGGTGGTGGGTTTGAAACCAGCCCTGGCTAAACTGCAGCAAAGAAAACAGCCGGGCATTGTGGTGGGCGCCTGTACTCCCAGCTACTTGGGAGGCTGAGACAAGAGAATCACTTAAGCCCAAGTGTTTGAGGTTGCTGTGAGCTGTGACACCATGGCACTTTACCAGGGTTGATGGTGAGACCCTGTCCCTCCACATATAAATTAAATAAATACCCAAGAGTTAAAAAGAGAGTGCGCACGCGCGCGCATGTTGTGCATAATGCAAGGTACATGTCAAATCCATTAAGAGTAGAGTATAGGGCAGCACCTGTGGCTCAAGGAGTAAGGCACTGGCTCCATATACTGAAGGTGGCGAGTTCAAACCCGGCCTCGGCCAAAAACTGCAAAAAATTAAAAATAAATAAATAGAGTATAAATGTCTTAACACAACAATTAAGTAAGGGAGGTGAAGGCTATGTTAACCAGTTTGATGCGAGCATTCCAAATTGTATATAAAA
>CAUYPK010070912.1:0-18446 GCA_963574355.1 Loris lydekkerianus | reverse complement strand
TTTGTGAACCTTTTTAATATGAGAAGGAAAGGTGAAATATGTCATTAGGCATTCTTTAAAATTTTTTTTTGTTGGGGATTCATTAAGGGCATCATAAACCAAATTGCACTGATTGCATTTGTTAGGCAAAGTCCCTCTTGCAGTCGTGTCTTGCATTATTAGACATTTTTTGATTTATATCATTGCACCCACTTACAAAATCTGTAGTTGTAGCTTTTATTATTTCCAACAGTGTTGTCATTAAATTTTTATTTTTGTTTTATTTCAGATATTAATCTGGCTGCAGAGCCAAAAGTGAGTGGAGGAAAAGCAGGTGTGAAACGATCTGCAGCAGAGATGTACAGCTCCTCTTTTGACTTGGACTATGACTTTCAACGGGATTATTATGACAGGATGTACAGTTATCTAGCCCCTGTTCCTCCTCCTCCTGCTATTGTTTGGGCTGTGGTGCCCTCACAACGCCAGCGTGCATCAGGAAACACCTCACGAAGGGGTAAAAGTGGCTTCAATTCTAAGAGTGGACAGCAAGGTTCTTCTTCCAAGTCTGGAAAGTTGAAAGGAGATGACCTTCAGGCCATTAAGAAGGAGTTGACGCAGATAAAACAAAAAGTGGATTCTTTACTGGAAAACCTAGAAAAAATCAAAAAGGAGCAGAGCAAACAAGCAGCAGTAGAGCTGAAGAATGATAAATCAGAAGAGGAGCAGAGCAGCACCTCCCTGAAGAAAGATGAGACTAATGTGAAGACGGAGTCTAAGGGGGGAGCTGATGACTCTGCTGAGGAGGGGGACCTCCTGGATGATGATGATAATGAAGATCAGGGAGAAGATGAGGTGAAAACTATGGGAAAGCTGGAGCAGATCAAGGGTGATGAAAAAGAGCCTGAGGAAGGAGAAGATGATTCTTAAGCACATAGTGGGCTTTAGAAATCTTATCCCATTATTTCTTTACCTAGGTGCTTGTGTAGATCAAAATTCTCACCAGATCCTCTCCCCCTAGTATCTTCACCACATGCTCACTGTTGTCCCTATCCTTGTCCTTCCCATGTTCATTAATTCATATTGCCCTGCACCTAGTCCCATTTTCACTTCCTTTGATGCTCCTAGTAGTTTTGTTAAGTCTTACCCTGAAATGTTTTGCTTTTAATTTTGATACCTCTTTATGACTTAACAATAAAAAGGATGTATGGTTTAAAAAAAAAAAAAAAAAAAAATATGTTCAGATGAAATAATGTGGAATCAGGCTGGTCTTGTTTATTTTCCTACATAGCATTTCCCTTCCTTAAAAGATTTTAAGCAAGTGTTTTTATACTTTTCAAGGAAATTGTGACAAACTTCATGAAAAACAACAAGCTCCTTAAAACAAGTTCTTTACAAAAACTTTATGAAGTAGAAATGATTTGTTGATACAACAGGTGAAAAAAATGACAAAAGAGGGATTTTAAAAGTTCCTGGCATTCAAAAACTTGTAAGCTTTATTCAAACTGGGTCTGTCTGGGTTCCAGACTGATTTTATTCTAAAATAATTATAAACAGTTCACTCACAATTCTCACCATGAATAATATCCACCTTCAAAATGGCATAATGTCAGTTTGCCATAGGCAAACTGGAACCATTTATTGTCTTAAGTTTCTTTATTCCACCTCCTTTATGTGAATGTACTGAATTAGACAGTGTACAGTGTCTGGTTCTGGTTTCATTTTGCTTAATCAGAAGTGCAGTATACTGATTGGTTTATAACAATGTGCAAACCAAACTGAATTACCACATGTAACAGGGTTCCTGAGGAAGCAGTTTTGTTGTTAGTTTTTAAGCATAGCTTGGTGTAATTATTTCCAGCTTTGACATTTTGTTTCTTTTTTCTTTTAAGGACTTAGAACCAGTTTTACCTCTCTAATGAAAGCAAATCACTTTACCTCTACAATTCCCAATAGTTTGTTTTTAAACTACAAATCTTGGTAGTTAAGACTTAGAAGCAACCTTTGAGGTTATTTTAGCTACTCTTTCACCTCTACTTCCAACCCGGTTTTATAAGTAAGACCTGGAATACAGTGTCCCGACTGTCCACTCTGATTCTTACCTCCTAGCTCCAAAGCTCAACACCCATAGAAACAAACTTTGCAGCCTATGGAGTTTTTTGTTTTTTTTTTTTTTTTAAGAAAAATAAAGTATCGTCCATTCTACAAAAGATAGGATTCTCAGGTTCATGGATTTCAATACTACTGTCATTAGAGATAGTGAATTCAGTTTATTTTGACAGGAGAAAAATGTATTTTAATAGCCATCAGCTTTGTCTTACACTTAGAGCATGTTACAACTATCTGTAATTGATCTGACCTAGTTTCATTTTACAAATTAGACAAGATGGGTGCAACCAGCCTGTCTCTTACAAGGATTAAACAAGACCCTAGATAGTCTCTTCCCTAATATCAGCAAAACTACCATCTCAAAAGAGGACAGTTATTCTCTGGATCTGACTTTGCCAGTGAACATGTGAGGGCACACAAGGGATTATACATTAGACATTCTGCTGTTGTTGCTGCTATAGGCACAGAAGGTCAATAATGTGGATTAACTAGGATTAAAGTATTATTTTCTGATTACATTTGTGGTTCACATTTCTAGGCACTTAAAACTATCCTTAAAATTAAACAAACAAAAAAACCCTACAAATCAAAATGAATTTAAAAAGAAATAACTTTCAAAGTTAAAAAAACTAAAACAATTTAACTGAGAAATAATTTTTATTACATATAAAACATACATATTTATATACCCCTACATGACTTACACATATTTTCTTATCTCTGAGAAAAAAAGTGATAAATAAGACCACATATGACACAAACACTGGTATCTCACATGTACACATGTGTAACAGTTATTCAGATGGTATAAGAAGAAAATCATTAGAAGAACAGAAAGGTATAGGAGAATATGGGAGAAAATAAATCTAAAAGCAAAACTGAAGTATTTTCATTCTTTCCCTTATTTAGTCTGAAGTTTATTTTCTATTAGTATTTTAAAAGTTTCTACCATAAATACTACATTCATTAAAAAAAAAAAAATAAAGAAGCAAAATAGAGAACAGACAAGAAAAGGAAACTTTTAAAAAATGAGGGAATAGAAAAAATACAGAATAATATAAATGATAAATGATGTGGTTTTCATAATTATTTTGCCTAAAGTAGCAACAGATTATTTTTACATTTTAAAATTTCTTCATTAATTTTATGTTGAACTTTTTTACTTGCTTCTTCATTCAAAATATAAGGCTAGAGAAAATAGTTGTGATTTGACAAAAATGAGTACCTCAACGCATTAAAAAATGGAGTTCTGCAAAGGAACAGAATTCCATATTTCTCTTTTTAATATTTTTCTGGGTTACTGTTTCTCTATTTCTTTAATCTAAATATCAATTTTTCCTTTTCTGAAATTAGAAATTAAATGTTCCCAAATCTAAAAAAAGCATTATGGAGGAAAAAACTGCTAACAATTAACAAGAGTTCAGTAAGGAGGATGAATACAAAATTAACACATAAAACTCTGTAGCTTTCACATAAGCAGTTATAAAATATAACAAAAAAAAAAGTTACTCAGTGTCCAACGGGCAAGAAATATAAAATATTCAGAAATAAAAGAATTTGGAAAAGAATTGCATTACTGGAAGTTGGGTGAAGTGACTACACAGGGTGTTTGGGAAAAGATTCTAAGGTTCCGTAGTTTCTGTTTCTTAATTTAGATGCTAAAGACAGTCTGTAAAAAGTCATTGAACTTATCATTTGTGCACATTTCTGTCTGGACGCCATTCATCAATAAAAAGTTAAGAATTAATGACTTGAAAAAAGGCCCTAATATGAAAGTAGAAAAAAATTCATCTATAAAATTGTGCATATAATACAGTCCCAGTGCTGTAAATTAAAGATTAGCATAGGAAATTGCTAGAAGGAAAACAGGCTGCTGGAGAGTGGCTGAGAGGCAGAGAGGAGACAGTAGGGACATGAGGAAACTTCACTATGGTTTCTAAGAATCATTTGTGAGAAGAAGTTTAGTTTCAAGATGAAGAGAGATTGAAATAGCCAGACGGTGCGCCAAATAAGAGGTAATGATTATAAGATAGAACATCCTGAACCTACGTTCTGGTGGAAAAAGGTCCACAAAGACGGAAAGGTACAGGATACATACAGGAAAAGAACAAGAATGCCCTTCCTTGCGTTTTCCTGTTAATGGCAGGCTGCAGCTGCTGAGTGGGTCCTCAGGGTAAAGTCTGCCCTGCTTCCCACTGTCTGACCAGTGCCAGAAGTTACCAGCATGTCTGTGGTACTGCTTTCGCAGACCGGCCAGCCCCAGAGGGTCAATCAGTTTGGTGGCGATAATATCCAGCAGACCAAGCCCCTCACCCTGGAGCACACCATCAACGTGTACCATCTTACCAGTTAAACTTTTGGTATTAAAGAGCCCCTCTAGGAGAAGGACTGTTCTGTTCAGCCAGATTTCAGCACATGAGGGAGGAATTTGATAAAACTGGAATACGAGGACTGTAGAAGAGGTTCTGATTGTATATGAGCACCGGCTACCCCATGTGTTACTGCTATAGCTGGGAACAACTTTCTTCAAATTACCTGGTAGTGAACTTAACCCAGGAGAAGATTGAAGGTGAAGGACTAAAATGCTTAATGACAAGAGATGCTGGGTCGCCAAGATGGAGTTCATCAAGGCTGGGTCATTGATGACTGCATTGGTAACTGGTAGAGACCAATTTTTCAACCTGTTCAGTATCCCGTATTCCTGTACATATTACAAAGCCTAAGGAATGTAAGAAGTTGTTTCTGGTTCAGCTTCAAGAGAAAGCTTTGTTTGCGATCCTGAAAAATCACAGGTTGGTAGCTGCACCATTGTTTGAATTGTATGACAATGAACCAGGATACAGACCCATCATTTGTAGTCTCTCTCAGTTGCTGAGCAGGTTCAATTTTATATACCAATGAATTTCTGTGCAATGGAAAACTAAAAGAAGCTGTCTTTGTGAGCACAGCTATACACAGTCATAGAAGAATCAATGTGGTAGAAAGGATTTTTGGTTTCATCTCCTTCCTGATCCCTAAATCGCTACCTACTTTTCCATTGTCTGAATAGTAACATTACCATGAAGAACTAGATAGTGGTATAAACAAATGTGATGATATTTATTTACCTTTGGTTTTACAATATACTTTTTTGTACAATGTTAAAGAAAATGGACTTCTTTCTATTTGTATTTTTTTTTCCTCATTAAACTTTTAAAATTCTTACAAAAAAAAAAATAATGCCTCTTAGCATGCGGGTAAGTATATATATATATATATATATATATATATATATATATAGATAGATAGATAGATAGATAGATAAAGAAGCAAATGCAGAAAAGGAGTAGGCAAGCTCTAAGTACATGTGCACACAAAGCAGTCCTTGTTTGCAGAGCTTGGCAAATTAATGTGTCAAGAAGCTTGTCGATTTTCTTTTTCATTTACATCAATTTGCACTCCTTCATAAGGCCTTCAGATTATTATATTTTCTGCCTTAATTTAATTCTTTTAAGAGTTTGAGCCAGAGGATAACCTACTTTTCACTTTAAAATACTTCAGGAAAAAATAAAGACTAGGTCAAGTGAAGCCTACAGTTCTAGCACCTTTCTACCTCGCATTAGCTGCGTGACTTCAGGCAGATTATTCAACTTCACTGTGCCTAAGTGGCCCCATCTGAAAAACGAGGAACAGAAGAGATTGGTGAGAGGCTGAAATGACATCACCCACATAACATGCCTACTCTAACATGTGGCGAAGAGGAAGCCTTTTAACAAGCATAAATTGCTATCATCATTCATTTTATCTGGGGGCAGTTTCTAAGATGTCTTCAAACTTAGAAACACTAAAAAAAAAAAGAAGAAGAAGAAGAAGAACATACTGGGTAATGAAGCTGTAATCCCTAATTGACAGTAAATAATCTCAGCAAAGAATATACTATCAGCTTTTTATTTTGAGAAATTTTACATCTATGGAAAATTTGAATAGTACAATGAAAACTATAGACTGTTCACCTTCACCTATATTCACTCCCTCCCTCTGTCTCATATACACACAAACACACACACACATACACAGGCAAGCACCTGACCAATGTTGGAGAAGCCAAGAGAGTAGTCAGTTGACTCACTGTGTGGAACACACTCTACCTATCTGCCATATGTACAAAGTCAGCCTTTTCAAGAGAATCTAACACTGCATTAAGACATATAATGTTGTAATATTAAATATAATCATGAGGACCAATGGAGGATAACACTGATAGCAGATAAGATATTTTTTTGCAATGGGAAAGAAAAAGGATCCCAGACCTCTATTTTAAGTCTTTTAATATGGAGAAGGCAAAGGCTTTTATTAATAGGCAAGGAACACTGACAGAACTGCCTGGGTCAGGGTTAGAGTTAGACATGTTACTAAAAGAATTTACGGGCAAAGGACATCGAGAAATAGCCCTGTTTGTGCATGGACATTTCCTCCTTAGGTATAAACATTTCACTCAAGGTTCTCCATTCTCTCTCTTTTTTTTTAATTTTATGTCTGGTAGTGGAACCAAAAATCAAAAGAATACTAAATATTTAGTCTCAAATAATTACACATCTGAAAATTTATTCTACAGGTATTAGTTGAACCACAGATAACTTTTCTAGGCTAAAAAAGTAAAATATTGGCAACTTTGCAAATTCACATATATTTTCTCATGTGGGAAATGACATATGTATTTGTTTTATAATGACCTAAATGTCAATAGACAAGGGACCAGCAAGTAAGGTATAGCATGGCCATATAATAAAATATCAGGCAACCGTCAAAAAACAAAGAATTAAGAAGCTCTCTATATTATTTGGAAATTTCTAAAGATACGCTGTTAAGTGAAAATGGTCAGTATAGTAAGCTATCTTTTGTATAAAAACAGGGAGAAGAGGGAAGGTTTGTATATACTCAAAGGAACTCTGGAAGAATTCACAAGAAATTAATGGCAATGGTTTACTTTTTAGGGAATATGAGCTGTATGGATGGAAGACAGATGTTGTAGGAAAACATATTATAATATTCCTTTTTGTGTATTTTTGAACCATTTGTATATATCACCTAGTTAAAAAAAAAAAAAAACTGAAGAAAAAAATCTGAGGAAGAAAAAGTATTGAGGCTTGGTGCTTGTAGCATAGTGGATACAGCGCTAGCCACATACACCAAGGCTGGTGGGTCTGAACCCAGCCCGGGCCAGCTAAAGCAACAATGATAATTGTAACAACAACAACAATAAAAAAAAATAGCCAAGCATTGTGGCAGGCACCTGTAATCCCAGTCACCTGGGAAACTGAGGCAAAAGAATCACTTATACCCAAGAGTTTGAGGTTGCTGTGAGCTGTGATGCAACAGCACTCTACCAAGGGCAACATAGCGAGACTCTGCCTCAAAAAAAAAAAAAAACGTATTGAATATTTAAATGGGGTACCAGACACTGGAAAATGATTCTTGCTATGTCTTCTACCTGCAACAATACAATGTTAAATTATAGTCATCTCCATGAAATTATAGTTTCTTGTATTGCATGATAAGCATTATTATAATTTAAGTTATAAAAACTGATAAATTTGGGGGCTGCTATCTTTATTTCACATTAGAGAATACAATATCTAAAAGGCTTTTGAAAAGAAACTTTTTATTTTGAGATAATTATAGATTTGTTATAGTATTGAAAATTAGTATAGAAATAGTATTAATAGCAATAATAGTACTGAAAATTCCTGTGTTTCCTTCACTTACTTTTCCTTATGGTTATCAACCCTAACCTCTTACAACCACTAATCTGTTCTCTATCTCTGCCATTTGAGAATATTATATAATATAATCATATAGTACAATCTTTTACTTTTATAATCTTTTAACATTACAATCTTTTGAGATTGGCTTTTAATAATTCTTTTTTGCAATTTCAATCCCCACATTTCATTGTCCCATTTTTTAAAATTAGGCTTATTGAAGGATAATTTACATAATGCAAAATTCACCCTTTTCCATGTACAGTTCTTTGATAGTTTTTGTTAATGCATAGCTACACATTTTCAATTATTAGATTTGATGAGTTTTATGCCATTGTGAAGGCATCATCACAACCAACATAAGCCATCACCTCCTAAAAGTTTCCTTGTACTCTTTTGCAATCCATTCCTACTACCCCATACACTCATCCCCAAGAAACCACTTTGTTTTCTGTCACTAAGGGTTTATATTTTCTAGATTTTTATATAAATGGAATCATATAGCATGTTCTTTCATTTCTCCTGGGTAAACACTTAAAAATAGAATGGCTGGGTCATACGGTAGGTATATATGCTTCTTTTCTTAAAAAATTGCCAATCTTCCAAACTGGCTGCACCATTTTACATTTCCACCAGCATTATATGCATGTTCCAATTCCTCCGTATCCTCACCAACATTTGATATGGTCTGTCTTTATAATTTTAGCCATTCCAGCGGTGTAGTAGTATCTCATTGTGGTATTAACCAAGTGGTATTGTGGCCTTATATTTCCATAGTAATTAATGATG
The DNA here is from genome assembly GCA_963574355.1 of Loris lydekkerianus. Taxonomy (NCBI): domain Eukaryota; kingdom Metazoa; phylum Chordata; class Mammalia; order Primates; family Lorisidae; genus Loris; species Loris lydekkerianus. The sequence goes on along the minus strand of CAUYPK010070912.1, from coordinate 9,831 downwards.
TTGAGCATCTTTTCATAAGGTTACTCAGACAGAAGCCATATTGAAATGAATCAAAAGAAAGCATGGTGGTGAAGAAGGAAAGAGTTCAAGTCACTCCTTAGAAAATTTTGGTGATACAAATGAAAGAAACACTTGACAGTGAACTCAAAGAAGGTTTCTTAACTATGGAAAAGGACAAGGTAGGAGAGATCGAAAGAACAAGAGAAAGACTTGAAATAACTGATGAAGCAAGACTGGCAATGAGTTGAGAAGGTGACAAGAGCACAGTTTACCTTTTGCAAGAAGGAGAAAGTGAGAAGGAAATTGGGTAAAGAGACATTTTGAGATGGTGGCCAGGATAGTTCCAGGGTATTGCTCAACCTTCCCGGCAAAGTTGGGGGGGGGGGATAATTCATCTCCTAAGACTAAGAAAGGGGAAACTAGGGCCAGGGCTTGAATAGTGACAGGGTTCAGAATTGGTGTGAGAAAGTAGCGGGTTGGGAATCAAACAGAGATAAGAAATGGGATTATTAAGGATCTTTGAGAGTACTCAAAGAATCTACATTTGTAAAATTTATTATTTTCTGCATTCCCTTTCTTTGGCTGCCAAGAGTTTAAAAAAAAATAAAAGGACACAAGTGAGTCCAATGGTTCTGTAATTTGCTGCAGGTTCCATAACTAGACTGTAGTTCCTCACACGCCTTTACTTTCTTGCTCTTCCTCTGTCTTTTGTAAGGCTCACAACCTGTTTGGTACGTGGAACAGGTTCCACTCTCTACATGAAGTAACAGAAGCTGAGGGAATGGTTTTCCCAGAATGCGAGGCCAGCTGGGACTTGAATCCACATCTTTTGATTTTTAATTCCAGTAACAGCACGTCTAGTAATTCCCTCACTGCATCAAGCTGCTATGTTCAGTGAAATTCATTATTGCTTTTATCTTAAAAAACCAGCCTCAGACCAGTCTTTACATGGTATTTTAAGCCTTCTTTGGTGCCCGTTTCCTAAATGCTAGTGTGTCTTTCCAATCCAGCCCATACTCTGTCCTACTCACCTTTTGAAACTACTTTGCTCATGCTCTGCAGATGCAGGAGACTGCAGAGAAGTCACAGGATAGCATCTAACCTGAGTAGTTCCTTACAGAAAGGAGAAGAGTTTGGTATCTCTGAGGGCTTAGTTTGCAAACAGAAAAAAAAGAGTCAACTATCAGCTGCAGCCATGGTTTGCCATTTAGAAGGAATTGAGGTGGTGTTTTCTTAGGGTCCCTGGTGAGGAAAGACAAAAGGAATCATAGGAGTACAGTCATCAGAGAGCCAGAGGGTTCTTCTTTAAAACATCCAATTTAGGCAGAGGCCTCTCCTCTTAGATATTCTAGGGCAAGGGCTGCAGGATTGGAAATAGCTGGAGCATTTGGTCTGTAACTTTCCACTCACCTCCTCCCTTCGTCTAGCTTTCCAAATTCCTCTAAATGAAATAAAGCCTAACAGTCTCCTCTAGAAAATCATCAACATACAATGAAGTCTTAAAGTAAACCTGAAACTGGCACCTTCATTTTGTCCAGTATGAAAACTCTATTTTTATTGAGTTGAGTTGGGCAATCAGTATAAAAACTTGAAATAAATGAGTAGCTACCACAAACCCGGGTGAACACAACAGTTTTTTTATTTCCATAGAAATTCTGCTCCTTCTGGCCTTGAAACAGTTATTTTGCTACTGTAGACTGTGATGCAAATGAAGGGATTCTATTCTTATTTCAAAGTCTGCTGCATAAAATAAGTGTATGCCTTTCAAAGTCAATTGACTGCCTAATCTAGCACATTTAAATACAACAAATCAACACTTCACCAGCTTATTTCATTATTATTTGGCTAATTCATTTTAAAATTTATTATGAAAAATGTAATTTTCACCTTTCACAGTCTAGTCTTAAAAAATAGATAACACCCTAACGTTTGTGAAAGTTCCCCAAATGTTGCAGCTCGAGTACAAAGTAAGTCTAAAAAGCAGCCTTAGAATTTTTTTCTATAAAAGTAGACTTTTAAAATGCACTGAAGTTGACATAAATACTACTTTACAGTTTTTATTTTAAATTTTATTTTGAAGGCTGATCTCTCACAAGCTAACTTATCTTAAAACCTGTGCTTTTCAGTTTGCACTCATTACAAAAAGCAGCAAATATTCTGTGATGGAGCATCCCATGTTTCCTAGAGTTAAATCATATTGTGAAATAGCAGAAATCTTGCAGATCAAAGTGGCAATGATATTTCTGCTTTTGCACATTAAAGGAAAAAAATGCATACATTTAAGGTCACCCTTCCCTTTTTGGAGAAAAAAAAAGCCTTCTTGTTTTATATTTAATCCACTTTCACACAATTTTTCTTAATTACACTACAGCTGTCTGGTAAGGCACAACTGACCACTTCCATCATGAAAACAAACTGTACCCCACCATCTAAAGTTCGCGATTAAAAAGCAAATGTTTTTGTGAGCCCAGAGAAAACGGGTGCAGCTGCTCCATTTCACCAGGCAGGCACCTCTATTCCATTCAGCTGTGAAGAATGGCAATGACTGTAAATTGTTCTTCCTGATCGGTTCCACAATAAAAACAAACCACACTACTTTCAATTTTTCAAAGCCAATTTTTTTTAAGCCTCCAGTACACTGGAAACAAGAGTTGTGTTCTTCTGATTCATGGCCTTTGATTTCTACATAAATGTCCCTGTATGCATGTAAAAACAGGTCCCTGCAGGATACTCACAGACTGTATATATTAACTTACCAGATGTACCAGAAGATAGAAACGCCATCAGCCCACCATTTAAAGCAAGATACTATTTAGCGGCTTAAACTGCCTGTGACTAAAGGATGACTGCAAAGAACGTGTACCGTGTGTGGAGAGGCATTAGGTAGTTCATGAGAAAACTTTGGCGTGTTCACAAAAAGTGCAACAAATGGTTTGGAACTTGGGTTTTAATGCTGTCCATTACAATCCATAGTAAGGAATGGTCAACGCATACATCTGCATTTTGCAACTAAAAAGCTTAAAATCTGATATTAGCTAAAATGATTGATGCAATTTTAAGAAACTTCTAAATGTTCCCTGCTTAAAATGCTCAAATCATAACTGATTTAAGTTTAAGGTCTCCAAAATATTCTTTTAATCAAACACACACTTACCAATTTTAAATAGTAGGGCACGCCTCCCCCATATACAAACACAGGGCACTGTACTAATATCTAATGCACATTTGAAAACATATACAAAAACACTTGCTCCAGATAGGATTAACAAAAATTTATAAATAGAAATTTTAAGACTTTCTTTGCACTCTTTCAATGAGTGCTCTTACACAGCTCCGGGGGCAATCCCCCCACCCACCTCCATTCCCACCCATGGAGACCCTAAGTGGTCCTTGGCTAAGGTGAGGCCAAATTATGTTCTGTTTGGATGAAGTCTTTGATTGCTGTAAATTCCTATCCATGCCCTCAAGAAGATTATTTGTGGGCTGGGCTCAGTGGCTCATGCCTGTAATCCTAGCACTCTGGAGAGGCTGAGGAGGGTGGAGTGCTTGATCTCAGAAGTTCAAGACCAGCCTAAGCAAGAGCAAGACCCCATCTCTAATTAAAATGAAAAACCGAGGCAAAAGGATCGATTGAGCCCAAGAGTTTGAGGTTGCTGTGAGCTATGATGCCACTGCACTCTACCTAGAGCAATAGAGTGAGACTCTGTCTCCAAAAAAAGATTTGTGGGAACAGAAGAGTATAATCCAGTTTAGAACAGCTTTTAATTCTAACTCATTACACTAATGTTGCAATATAACTTAAATGTGATCAAACATTTATAAAGATAAAAAAGCAAGAAAATGTTCAGATCTGTGACCCCCCCCCCCCCACTAAAGTGGCAAAACCACTGACATGAAGCTACCAATGATTATTCTCTCACATGATGGCAATCAGAATAACCTAAATCAGCAAATAGGTTACTATGGAAAATAACATCGTATGGCCGCTGCAGTGATTGTACCCCTAACCATGCTGGTCACCCAGCCTGTCCATGTATCTTCTATATCTTGATATTTTACTTCTCCAAACCGTCCCATTTACAAACCCTTTCTTACCAGAAGCCCTGGCTACACGTGATTCAGACAAAGGAAGTTCTCACCAAGTGGTAACTCTTGATTTTAATTGAGCCTTGTTAATAATGCAACATAATATTTACCAAGTATATACAATTTGCCAGGTATTTCTAGAGGCTGGCAATACAGTTCCTGTTGTCCTCAGGAACTAAACACACACACAACATCTCTTATTTGCCTTCTTTCTTTCTGCCATTTATTCTCAGGCTCATTCACATGTTCCTCCTCCTCATCTCTCTCCTGTGTTATTCCCTAGGGTTATTCTCGTCTCCATCTCCAGGAGATCTTATCCAAGACTTGTACAGGGTGCCCCAAAGGTCACCCCTAAAGTCATGTACACAAGGAAAATGGGAAATTGTAGCTTTATTTAAAATATATTCATTACAAAATTTTGCAAAATATGTACAAAATATTCTTAATGTGTCCGCCACCTCTTTATAAAATTTTGTAACAAATATTCTGTAAATAAGATACATTTAGCTACAATTTCCCATTTTACCCATGTATGCTTACTTTAGGGGCAACTTTTGGGGCACTCTGAATAACTCAAAATAAACCAAGATGTCTTTAACTGCAAAGGTAAGAACAAACATTTTTAAGGCGCTGCATACCATATGCCCCATACTTTCAACTGCTTACCTGATTTCTCTAACTAGATGTCCCAAGAGCAGTTCACCTCAACATTTGCAAAAGTGAATTCATCATCTTCTTCATAAAATGTGCTCCAATTGCATTCACTCTCTTAATTCAGGGAAACCACTCTGGATTCCTCTCTCTCCCTCAACTCTCATATCCATTCAATTTCAAAGTCTGATCAATCCTACCTCCTGATGCCTCTGATCTTCAAACTTGTCTCCTGCTTTGTGTCACCACCACATTACTTCAGTATCCTAACTGGTCTCTCTAATTTTTACCTTCTTTGACTTCTCCCTCAACATCACAGACAGAGCAATCTTGCTAAATACTCAGACCACCTCCCTTGCTTAAATAAGGAGCAGCGCATAATATCCTTTCCCCAACTAAGTGCTTGTAGAGCTCCCAGATAGAGATGGATGCACACTTGCCTCTGGATCAGAAAGAAAAAAGTAAGGATGGATGTGATCACCAAAATCAGCAAACTGGTGAGTGTGGATGCAGAAAGAGGCAAGCTAAGGAGTGTTGTCCAATTATTATCTATTTACTTGGGAAAATGAGAAGGGAGGTAGATCATTACTTTAAAATGAGAAAGCAGGAGTACTGAGTTCCTAAGAAAAGCAGTTCCAGTTTGGAATAACCACTGTGGATAAAGAAAAAAGCAGCTGATTAGGAATAAGTCTGAAAAAATGAAATAAGAGAGAGGAAAGTCATCCTGAGCACTGGGCTAAGGCTGGAAATCATAAATCTGTACCAGAGTCAATCAGCACAGTAAGTGGAAAGATGGTTGCAAGGGTGGTGGGCAGGAGAAGGGGGGAGAGCATGATTACTGTGCTGATGGTTTTTAAATCACCAGCAGCTCTCAACATCCACCTTTATCCATTTAGTTCATTTTCCCTGAGGCCAGTGCAATTTAGTCCCTCTTTCACTCCTGGAATCTAGGCTCCAACCATTATGAACAGGCTGTACTGTTTCCACAACATGCCATGCGATCAGGACTTGGTCTTAAAACATGCTGCTTCCTCTAACCCCTGTATTTCCCTTTACCTTCCTCTGCTCTTTATGGAATACTCCAAAAAGGAACACTCCAACCTAAATCGATTCTCCTAGGTTAACAGGCCACCAAGCCAATAAGCTGGGTACACAGTACAAACTCTACAAGCACTTGATTAGGAAAGGATCATATGATTACATGACCTGTAGCAGGTAGGTCCTGTAAGTGAGGTAGGTCCTCTAAGGCATATGAAGGAAAGGAAATAATGCGTATCTTCTAGTGTGTATTCCTCCTAGCGTGTATTCTGCCTAGTATTCCTCCTAGGAAGGAACAAATAAATAATAAATAATAATAAATAAATAAAATAAATAAATAAATAATAAACTTATTTATTATTCCTGAGGTTGTTTCCATAAGTAATTTGTTCTGAAACCTAAAATGTAGTCCTGTAAAGTTCTCTGACTTAGAAAAAAATAAACACTGAGTCTCCCTAATTGATAGAGGCAGATTTATTACATTTTCACTGAGGGTTTATATCTCTAGAATTATTTCCCTTACTGTGTTGCCCCCCCCCCCCCAAAAAAAAAAAAAAAAAAAAAAAAAAAAAGAATGAGTACCTGGGATTCAGCTTTCCTGGTACACCCAAATGTACAAATTATAGACACTAAAAGCTAAACTTCTGGAGAGATGAATGAAAGGAAACATCTGATCTCAGCATTTCTCCTCCTCCTTTCTTGATTCGGAGTTCAGAAATGTATAATGCACTGGTCATTTTAGTTACCACTTATACTTGCCTCGTCCTTTTAATTGTCTCCCTCCAGTACCATAGAGATATAAGGATATTAATTAATTTCTCACTATTTAATTCAATAAACATTTACTAATTTACCTAATGTGGTACAGAATTGGAGAAAAATACAAAGATAAATAAAAGAGAAGCTTACAGTGTGAAAAGGAGAAAAACATGTAAAATTATTAAATACAATATAATGCTATGATATAGCTATGTATTCATTTATTCAACAAACATGAAACACCTAATATACACCTAGTACTGTTTTTCATGCTAAAGATTCAACAGTAAAATAAATAGGGGGAAAAAAACCCAAATACTTGTCTTCAGGAATTTAATTAATAAACAAGTGTGCAAATAAATGAAGCAGGCAAGAAAGCAGCAACTCCCCCAGACCAGGAAGAGGAGTTCTCAAGCTTTGTCAGAGAAGCTGGTATCAGTCTAATTTCAGGAGGAGCAGAAATGCACAGGCAGAGGGGAGGGTGGTCTAGTAATGTGGCTCCAGGAAGCAAACAGCACAGACGTGTGAGAAGGCAGCGTGGAGTTCAGGACAGTGGGAATAAGGGCCAGTAAGAAGCCCAAAGCGAGAGAAACAGGCCCAAATCAAAACCCTTCTACGTGAGAAAAGAGCAAATCCCTCTCAAAATGTGGGGTTGGTAAAATTGTCTCTTTATGAGAAAATTAAGGCTGCTTTTCTGTTTCCTTTGTTTTCCAGAGGAATAGGAAAATAAGTTTTAGGCAATGAATTTGACTAAATTTTCATTTCTCATGTAATAAATCTGCCAGGGAACTAGGTATACAAAAACAAGTAGTAATATTAATTAATAAGCAAGTAAGCAGGCATAATTAATTAAGAACCAAAGCAAATGACTTTCAAGGTTACTATATGCTGGAATTACATTTCTTGTAAAAGTCTAAGAGAAGATAGTTATAAATAAGGAAACAAATCATAATAAAAAGCCAATATGTATACTTTTACAGAATACAATATGTATGCTACATGAATTAATAGTCACTTATATAAGACAAAGCAAATTACCAGAACATGACAAAGCAAGAAAGACACCCAATATTTAAGCATGAGTGGGAGAAGGGCACAGAGGCTATGAGCCACTACGTGGAATCTCATCTTAGCCTTGCCTCTTACGAGCTGCAGTTTTGGCCAGGGCTGGGTTTGAACCCACCACCTCTGGTATATGGGGTCAGCGCCCTACTCCTTTGAGCCATAGGCACCACCCCTCTTATGAGTTTTGTTACCTTGGGCAAGTTACTTAGTCTCAGCTTCCTTACACATAATAGAGAAGTACAACAATAGTAACTACCTCAAAGAATTATAATTATTTTTAGGCTTAAACTGATAAATATAGGCAAAGAGAGGTCTTAAAACTGGTACTTGGTCCCTAAGGATAAACAGTTACTGTTGTGAGGTGTTAACGGTTATTGTTGAAATAACCATTAACCGCAGCTGAGTACTTTATTATAGAATAAATATTAGCCACTGATTATTTCCTGGAAAAATGTTTATCCCTTTATGAAACTGTGAAAATGCTGCTTTCTACCTGCTAATGCTCTGGAGTTGAACTCTAAAATAAACATAATTAGTGATGCAGATTGTTTAATCCTACTTTTTGTTAAGAGCATAATTTCTTATAATACTTGCTGTTCACTAAGTAGTAATGGTCATCCCTGAAGCAACACACTCGCGCCATCTTTTTAGAGTGAAAAGATTTTAAAAGGCAGAACTTGAAACTGTTGCCTCTGTTTTGCCAGTCTGGAGGTTCTATGAAAGCAAAGCAGGCAAAAATGCCTATAGACTCTACCAGACAATTAATGGCACTAGACAAGCTTCTGTGGAGGCAAGGACTTTGGTTGTGTTCATCACTGTTTCACCAACATCTATACGTGTTGCTGGAATATGGCAGGAGCCTAATATTTTAAAAGATACACATAACGTAGTTTAAAATGAACTGTCCAAATCATAAACCATCAAGTTCGTGTTTATAGGAAATTACAAATACACTTCTATCTTTAAATGATAAAAAACTGAACACTAGGTAACTTTTTTAAAACAATCACACCTTTGGTGGGGCCTTGGTGTGTGCCACACCTTCTGGGGGCAAGACATGATTGCAAGAGGGATTTTACCTAACAAATGCAATCAGTGTAACCTGGTTTATTGCACCATCAATGAATCCCCAACAATAAAAAAAAAAAAAAAAAACAAAACAAAACAATCACACCTTTGAGCTTCAAATGAAGTGCTGAGTTATCCTCAACACTAACCAGCTCGCAATACATGAAGGGAAAAAATTGACCACTTTGGAGATCCTCTAGATCTACTTAAAGAGAGCTGTATGTTTTTAAACCAAAGCAACACCCACCTGCACCATTGAGAAGAATAAATTCTAGAAGGAGTTATGAATACATAAATTACAAGGTTTGGAGGTTTTTTTATTATGTGAGTGGTTGCAAGTGTTTTCTGGACTTGCAGCTGCTGTGCTATTTCTAAACTACACGAGGACCTTTTTATTCACTAGAAAGTTTGAAACCTGTATCAGTTTATTAATCAGATGAACTTTAATGTTAACCTGTAAAAGTTGTACTTCCTAATATAAATTGTTGGCCTACAGATAGAAGTAACAAATAGCATGTCACTAAGCATGACTGAGATGTGCAATAACTTGTAGCACAATATATTTTTAAAATTAATTTAATTAACTACATGATATATCCTGGGAGTAAAACAGACCAGCAAATTTTACTGTTTATTGGCAAGGTTGCTTGACTATAATCATATGTCTTAGCACAATCAGTGTCACAATTTTATTAAAATAAGAAGATTGGCTGGGAATGGTGGCTCGTGCCTGTAACTCGAGCACTCTGGAAGACCAAGGAAGGAAGATTGCTTGAAGGCAGGAGTTCAAAACCTGGGCAAAGATCAGGAACTAGGCAAGGTTGCCCATTGTCTCCATTGCTCTTTAACATTGTAATAGAAGTTTTAGCCATTGCAATTAGGGAAGAAAAGGCGATCAAAGGTATCCACATAGGGTCAGAAGAGATCAAACTTTCACTCTTTGCAGACGATATGATTGTATATCTGGAAAACACTAGGGATTCTACTACAAAACTTTTAGAAGTGATCAAGGAATATAGCAACGTCTCAGGCTACAAAATCAACACCCATAAATCTGTAGCCTTTATATATACCAACAATAACCAAGCCGAACAAACAGTCAAGGACTCTATTCCTTTCACAGTAGTGCCAAAGAAGATGAAATATTTGGGAGTATACCTAACA
>CAUYPK010070907.1:0-12400 GCA_963574355.1 Loris lydekkerianus | reverse complement strand
TCTAATAGCAGCTCCCAGTCCAGTTGAGTGGCTTCTATCTTTGGAGGAAGATATCTTTCTAGCCCATCGACACAGCTGCTAGAAAGAGAGAAGTAGAAAAGTGACTACAGAAGGAACAAGAAAAATTGCAATGTCAGCTGGCTGAGCCAAAACTATAATGACGACCTTGGGAGAGACACTCATGCTGGAGAAGTGAAGAAGAAACTCAGGAATGGAACAGTCGAGGACAGGAAGGCATCATCGCAGACTGGGACCTCAGCCACATCTGGCAGAAATGTGTGAAGGAGAGAGAGTGAGAAGTCTCTAGAAAATGAAGCACTTAATAAGGGGAAGACTGTCACTCTCCAACTTCTAAGCCACCCAAACCTAATCAGCCCCTAAAGATAATACCAGCTCCTCCACCAAAGGAGAAAGCTTGAGTGAAGCAAGTTCTAACCCTCCTGCTCCATCTCAGAGCTCAGACACAGAGATACTGTCTCCTACAAGTGGCGGAGGGAAACTAGCTCCAGCTCAGCCATCTGAGGAAGGACCAGCAAGGAAAGCAGATGAAAATAAAGTAGATGGGATGAGTGTCCCAAAAGGCCAAACTGGGAACTCCATCTGTGGTCCAGGAGATGGCAGGATCAAAGACCACTGGAAGGAGTCAGATAAGAAAGATGGTGAAAAGGATCAAGACTCCAGATCTGCACCAGAGCCAAAGAAACTTGAGGAAAATCCAGCCTCTAAGTTCAGTTCTGCAAGCAAATATGCTGCTCTGTCTGTTGATGGTGAAGATGAAAACGAGGGAGAAGATTACACTGTGTAGACCTCAATATCCTGTGCTTTAGCCTAGTCTCTCTCCACCTTGGAACGTTCAAGAGCAAACCAAACTTCTATCCAGACAAGACAAAATAAAACTCACCGTCTCCTGGAGACCTTTCTTAACTTTAAAAAAAAAAAGAAATGAAATTCTTTTGCATGCTGCTGCAGCCTTTAAAGTATTGAAATAACTGGAGAATCACCAATGTAGCCAGAGAGAAAAAGACTAAAGCTTTTTAATGGAAAAGTTGTGGTGTGTTTTTTATGACACCATGCACTTGCCTGTGTGATTAGTGCCTGGGGGACTCCATTGAGCCGAAGTGTAATGACAGTGACACATGTCTGGAATCAGGGTGGGCAGTAGGGGAGGTATAAGGAAGAGTGTGAGATTTCTACCTTTTAATTCGTCTTATCCTATTGTGGCATATGTGAATTCTCAAACATTATCTGAATAAATTTTCCATCTTTGGAAAGGTAAAAATAAATAAATAAATAAATCTCCCCATGTGTTTTCCCTTCCCTTACCCTTTGCTGGTCCATTGGAGCCTTCCTGAATGTTGTGTTTCCGAATGATCCTACCATGAAGACCAACCCCCAGCCTTTCCTCCCCTTCCCCACCCCCCAGGGCTCATGTCTTCTGCCCCGCAGTCCTGCTTGGCTCAGTATGTATGGTCATGGGGGGTTAAAGGCTTGGGACTCAGCCTCCCAGAAGTTTCTCCGCAGCACCACTGCCTCTTCTTCCCAATGTTAAAAGACTCTCTGGCTACTCTTCCTGGAGCAGGCACAGGGAGACCTGAACTGGGATGGGCTTGAAGAACCTGCTGGGCACTGAGGACAGCCCTGAGGCCAAGCCTCATGAGTGGTGGGCTCCTTGCTATGTATTTCCTTTTTTACTTTTTCCCCCCTTGCTATCCTGTTTCCCTGAAAATAAGACATCCTCCGAAAATAAGACCTACTTACAGGAAGGATAAGACGTCCCCTGAAAATAAGACCTAGGGCATCTTTGGGAGCAAAACTTAATATAAGACACCTTCTTATTTTTGGGGAAACGGTATGTATTTTAACTAGAGTAGGTGCACTAGTCTGGATCCCAGTTTTCTCTCTTACTACATTTAACAAGAGAGGGTTGGATTTGATCAGCAGCTGTCAAACTATGTTTAAAGGAACTCTAGGGTCCCAAGGGAGCTCCAGTAACCCAATCCAGAGTAAAAACATAAGTTCTTAAAAACCCCATTAAGAATCATAGCTAACAGTTCTATCATATCCCTTTTCCAGGCATGTCCTACAGGCTGCCCATGCTTTCAGATATTTGATTCTTGTAACAACATTGGTGTTTAATTATCCCCATTTTTTAGATGAAGAAAGTGAGCATGAGTGAGGTTAAAAGGCAGCCTCAAAGCCCCACTGCTGGTTCAGACATGGTGCTCGTAGCCTTCATGCCATCTCTGTACAATAAAGCACACAAGTTCAAGTGTGCTGTTTTCTGAGTTTTAACGCATGTTGTAGGATGCCAGGGCATTCGCTCAGCATCCATCAGGGCTTCTGTCTTCTGCAGCTCCTTTTCTCCCATAGGCTTTCTCAGCCAATGACTTCTATTCCTATTCTACTGAGAAAATACAAGTGCTCACAAAAGAAGTTTCACGTCTCCCCCACCTACCACCAACCTGCACTCGGGTCATTTACTTTGTTAATACACACAAACTCATTATAAATGAGTCTTTAGTTAGTGAAATTGCAGCTGCAAATGTCTCTTTAAAACTTGCTCCTGTGCATGTCTGTTCCTATAGAAGTTTATTAGTAGCTGCATATACACTACTGCAGTGCTCAAGGGCTGAGAAAAAAAAAAAAATGTTTTTCTAAGGTCAATTAAAATTCCTGGCAAACTCAGGTGCGTGTCAGGTACTTGCTCTCTTTGTGGAGTCATAGTTGGTTGTGCAGAGCGCATCGTGGTGTGATAATATCATGTTGCTGTGCATTTGGGTGCTCCTTGACTAACTTTTAGCTGTCACAGCACTGACAGCTGATGAAGTGTCAGGAGGAAAATTGAAACTTACTGTTCAGCCTCAACATACATACATATATAAAAAGGTAAATTAGGCTGGAAATCTCGAGGGTGTATCCAGCAGAAATGGGCAAGGTAAGATTTAACAAATGATTTTGTTTGATATCTCTTAAAAAGTTTCATTTCCAAAATGTTTTTTGCAGACCAACTGAGTGAGAATTTTAACCCACCAAAGAACCTGTTTGCTGACTGCCTCAAATAGTTTGGATAATAATAATAGCTCACATTGACTGAGAGATTTAAATGTACCAGGTACTATTCTAAATGCTGTACGTACATTAGCTCATTTAGTCTTGACTAAAGGACCTGGTGAAGGAACTGAAGCACAGAGAGGGAAGGGAACTTGCTCAAAGTCACACAGCCAGAGAGGGATGGGGTCAAGGATTTGTAACCAGGCATCTTGTCTCCAGATGGTTCTGTCCTTCTCATAGTTATTTGCCATAACCACAGACCTGCTCATAACCAATTCTATGCCTACGAGGTGCTGCTCCAAAGCAGCTGAATATAGGTAGAAAAGAAGCAAACAGTGTGCTGACTACCTGCCTTTTAATTCATGAGCACCAGTCTCCCCTGGGGTCTTACACTGCCTGGCAACCACAATCTGTTTCCCTGGTCCACTCACTCTCTCTCTCATCTAGATGATTTTTTTCACACCTTCTTCTTCCTCCTTGAACCTCCAACACCTCCTCCCTCTCCCTTGCTCTTATCTGATGGCCAAGTTCTTATTTCCTAGAGATAATAGGAGCAATCTTCCGTGGGTCCCCTGCCCGCGTGCTGGTGCCCTGTCTCTGCAGAGGCACTGCCCTGCTCTCAAGATCAGCTCTCTTCCTCCACACTCATCCAAGGACGTGGCTTCAGTGATTCTCCTCTCTCCCTCCCACATCATAACACATTCGCTCTCCTGGATCCTTGACATCAGTGTACAAACATGCCAAGATCTCTCCTGTGTTTAAACAGGCAAAAACAAACATCCTAATTCCACCTCCCTTTCCAGCTGCCATTTCATTTCTCTGTTCCCCTTTAGAACACAAATTCTGGAAAAACTGGGCAGGTCCATCTCTCCATATTTTTTTATTCTTTGGAATTCACTGAGGGTACAAAGAAAGGTTACACTGACTGCATTTGTTAGGTGAAGTCCCTCTTATAATTGTGTCCCACCTCCAAGAGGTGTGCCGTATGCCAGGACCCCCAAAACTCCTCCCTCCTACCCTCCCACTACTTAATTCCCATACCCTGCAATATGTATTAGCTCATCTACTCCCCTCATATTAGAAATAAGTACATTGGATTCTTCCTTCTCCATCCTTGTGATGTTTTACTAAGAAGAATGTGGTTCATCTTTATAACCACTCCAACCCTTCTCTTCTATTTCCCTGTTAACAATAGCTGGGTCAGGCTTCTCCTATGACTCCATAAACACTTGACATACCAAGGTCACCTATGACCTGTGACCTCTACTTGGCTAGAGGTCTGGTCTCAGGCCACTCTTATTTATCCTGTCAGCATTTAATGCAGCCAAGTGCTTCTTCTTTCTTAAAGCACGTTCCTCACTTGCCCACTGGATACCACACTCTCCTGATCTCCAGTCCCCACGCCACCTGCTCCTTTTCAGTCTCCTTCAGATTCATTCCCCCTCCCGAACCTCTTAATGTAGGGAATCCCCAGGCTCAGTCCTTAGACGCCTGCTGAGTCCACTCCTGCTGCTTGGGTGACTCCGTGCCATCTCCCTTGTACTTTAAGCACCATCTGTAGTAAATGACTCTCCAAATGATACTTCCTGGCTGAACCACTTCCCTAACTCCATCTATCCAACTTCACTTAGATCTCTAATGGGAATCATGGAGTTCACTCCCCCAAACCAAACTCCTGATCTGCAGCCACCCAAATCTACTCCTTCCATACTTTTTCCCATCACAGGGAATGGCAGCCCCGCCCTACTAGATGCTGGTGGGGAGGAGGGGATGCAGGCACCTTGGAAGCATCCTCCCCTCCCCTTCTTCTTTCATTCATTTATTTATTTATTTTATTAAACCATAGCTGTGTACATTGATGCCATCATGGGGTACTATGTGCTGGTTTTATATACTGTTTGAAATATTTTCATCACACTGGTTAACACAGACTTCCTGGCATTTTCTTAGTTGTTGTGTTAAGACGTTTATGTTCTACATTTAGTAAGTTTCACATGTACCCTTGTAAGACGCACCATAGGTGTGGTCCCACCAATTACCCTCCCTTCACTCATCCTTCCCCATTCCCTCTCCTCCCTTTCCCCATATTCTTAGGTTGTAATTGGATTATAGATTTCATATGAAAGCTATAAATTAGTTTCATAGTAGGGCTGAGTACATTGGGTACTTTTTCTTCCATTCTTGAGATACTTTGCTAAGAAGAATATGTTCCAGCTCCATCCATGTGAACATAAAAGAGGTAAAGTCTCCATCTTCCTTTAATATTTAAGGCTGCATAATATTCCATGGTGTACATATACCACAATTTATTTATCCATTTGTGGGTTGATGGTCACTTGGGCTTCTTCCATGACTTAGCAATTATGAATTAGGCTGCAATAAACATTCTGGTACAAATATCTTGGTTATAGTGTGATTTTTGGTCTTCTGGATATATACCTAGTAGAGGAATTGTAGGATCGGATGCCAGGTCTGTTTTTAGATCTCTAAGTGTTCTCCAAACATCTTTCCAAATGGAACGTATTAGTTTGCATTCCCACCAGCAGTGTAGAAGTGTTCCCTTTTCTCCACATCCACGCCAACATCTCTGGTTTTGGGATTTTGTGATATGGGCTAATCTTACTGGAGTTAGATGATAATCTCAAAGTAGTTTTGATTTGCATTTCTCCGAAGATTAAGGATGATGAGCATTTTTCCATATTTCTGTAGGCTGTGTGCCTGTCTTCTTTAGAGAAGTTTCTCTTCAAGTCCCATGTCCAGCCTGAGATGGGATCACTTGTTCTTTTCTTGCTAATACGTTTGAGTTCTCTGTGGATTCTGGTTATTAAACCTTTGTCGGAGACATAACCTGCAAATATCTTCTCTCATTCTGAGGGCTGTCTGCTTGTTTTACTTACTGTGTTCTTGGCTGTGCAGAACCTATTTAGTTTGATCAGGTCCCAGTAGTGTATTTTTGATGCTGTTTCAATTGCCCAGGCGGTCCTCCTCATAAAATATTGCCCAGGCTGATTTCTTCAGGAGTTTTTCCTGCACTTTCTTCTAGTATTTTTATAGTTTCATGTCTTAAGTTTAAATCTTTTATCCAGTGAGAGTCTATCTTAGTTAATGGTGAAAGGTGTGGGTCCAGTTTCAATCTTCTACAGGTCGCCAGCCAGTTCACCCAGTACCATTTGGTAAATAGGGAATCTTTTCCCCACTGAATGTTTTTAGTTGGCTTGTGAAAGATCAAATAATGGTAAGTAGCTGGGTTCATCTCTTGGTTCTATATTCTGTTCCATACATCTACCTCTCTGTTTTTGTGCCAGTACCATGCTGTTTTGATCACTATCAATTAATAGTATAGTCTGAGGTCTGGTAGTGTGATTCCTCCTGCTTTGTTTTTATTTCTGTGTAATGTCTTGGCTATTCGAGGTTTTTTTCTGATTCCATACAAAACAGAGTATTATTTTTTTGTAATCTTTAAAGTATGACAGTGGAGCTTTAATAGGGATTGGATTAAAATTGTATATTGCTTTGGGTAGAATGGACATTTTAACAATGTTGATTCTTTCCAGCCATGGTATGTTTTTCCATTTGTTAACATTTTCAGCTATTTCTTTTCTTAGAATTTCATAGTTCTCTTTATAGAGATCTTTCACGTCCTTTGTTAGATAAACTCCCAAATATTTCATCTTCTTTGGCACTACTGTGAAAGGAATAGAGTCCTTGACTGTTTTTTCAGCTTGACTATTGTTGGTATATATAATGTTGATCTTGTAACCTGAGATGCTGCTGTATTCCCTGATCACTTCTAAGAGTTTTGTAGTAGAATCCCTGGTGTTTTCCAGATATACAATCATATCATCTGCGAAGAATGAAAGTTTGATCTCTTCCGACCCTATATGGATACACTTGATTGTCTTTTGTTCCCTAATTGCGATGACTAAAACTTCCATTACAACGTTAAAGAGCAACGGAGAAAATGGGCAACCTTGCCTGGTTCCTGATCTATTTACTTTAAATTCTTGATGCTGCTATCAAATGGCCCCCCACATCCCTAACTGTATTTCTGCAGAATCATTGCACCTCTTTGTTGTTTAACATCCGAATGTTAAAGTTGCCATTGGGTTTTAATTTTACCTGAGGCCATCTTTTGTTTTATCAATGCACTTTCTTCTAATTCAGCTGGTATTTCATCTCCTTTTTCCTTTTAATGAATGCCAGCTTCTCTTTTAAAGAAACAATTCTTTTTTATTTCTTGTATTCTGATGATGCTAAGAACTTGCCTAAAAGTCAATTCTACATCCTTCAGTACACTGTTTATAACAATAAGCTCTTCTAGGGCAGCGCCTGTGGCTCAAATAATAAGCTTTTCCAGGCAGCGCCTGTGGCTCAGTGGGTAAGGTGCCAGCTCCATATACTGAGGGTGGTGGGTTCAAACCCAGCCCTGGCCAAATTGCAACAACAGAAAAAATAGCCGGGCGTCGTGGTGGGCTCCTGTAATCCCAGCTACTCAGAAGGCTGAGGCAAGAGAATTGCCTAAGCCTAAGAATTTGGAAGTTTCTGTGAGCTGTGACAGACCCTACGGCACTCTAGCGAGGGTTAATAAGTTAAACTCTGTCTCAAAAAAAAAAAAAAGAAGAAGCTCTTCCTTTGAGGCTTTCTTTTCTCTGCTCCATGGTAATTTCCCTGAAACATGTACAGAGGTTTATTTTTCCTCTTCTCAAATTAAGCAAAGATCTCTACAGTAAAGGGCCCGTCTCCCCTCCTCATGCAGTTGGATTACTGCCAATATCTTCCTCAGGTCGCAGGTGACTTGAGGTTTGATGTGCTTCACTCTCAACTCAGTTCACAATTTCTAGCATGGTTTAGTCCTGAGAAATCCTGTGGGAGTTTCCACTGCCTAGATCTCTGGCAGTAGGAACTCATAGAATAATTAAAAAAAAAAAACAAAAAAACCTTAATCCTAGCATAGCCTGTGAACAGATTTCCCCACCCCTGTTCCTGTCCTCTATATAGACCGTTTTGTTTTTGGGGACTGAGAGGTGGGAGAAGAGGAGCCCACAGTTCCTAAAATGAAACGCACACCTCCACAATCTCCTCCAATTTCCAAAACTGTAGTTTACTTGAAGTTGTCATCTCTGAGTAGGCATGGGCAGTTGTAGATTAAATATTCCCATAAATAAAGGTGGAGCAAAAATGAGAGATTTCCTTAAAGATGTGCACCATGTGGGCATTTTCACACATAGTAAGGTCACAGAACTTGGTGGTAAACTCTGCACCCTGTAAGTTCCCTTCATCACCTTAAGGTGATTTTCCTAAAATATTTTAAAAGCATCAATTTTCTGTTTTTTAATTTTTTATTTTTTTTATTGTCTAGGATTCACTGAGGGTGCAAAAAACTAGGTTACACTGATTGCATTTGTTAGGTAAAGTCCCTCTTATAATTGTGTTCTGACCCCAAGAGGTGTGCCCTACACCATGACCCCCTGATCTTCCCTCCTACATCCCTCTCCCTGCTCCCTTATTCCCCTATAAAGTATCAATTTTCTGTCCAGAAAAATAAAAAAAATTCCTTTCCAAATTTCAAAATAATCCCTACCATATGCTAGAGGAGAAAAAAAATACAGTAGTGTCCATCCAATTTCAAAATAATGTCCTTGGTTGGTTCTGAAATAAATAATATTAAAGACAAGTTTATTGCCCTTACCCTACAACTTTCCAACAGATAAGTTTATGCAAAATTCTGGAATTTTGGACCTGAAAAAAAGTAGCTTCTAGAATATCTGGTTTAATACACTAGTTGAGGAAACTGACAAATAGGAAGAAAAGATATATCTGTATGAACTTTAGGGTATCAGCAGAACTGACGGGGAAGCCCATTGTTCTGAGTGCCAGTCCAGGTTATTTCCGTGAAACCATTTTGCCTCTTCTGCCTATTACTATAGCAAGCAGAGCTTTCCTCCCGAGATGGAAACCTGGACTGTCCTCAGGAAGACCACATGGCCCCAAACAACACAACTACTGGAAAAACAGTGCAGCTATCACCAAGGGTGTCAGCTCCCACTTCTTCCATACCTTGCTGGATAAAAGCTTTCACTCAGGTCTACCTCCAAATGAAAAGAACTTCTTCATATGCAGTAAAACAGTGAAGTTGTTCAAGAAATTATTCCAAAGCAAAGATTCGGGTTCTTTTCTCTCTTTTCTCCCTAGTTCCTTATTAACCAACATTTCAGATGTAGAATGTTTAGAAGATATTAGCTTCTCATTTGGGGTCAAAGGTCACAAGTGTAAGCCAACAATATTTATAAGTTGATGCATCTTGCATGGAAGTGCCAATAGTGTT
The DNA here is from genome assembly GCA_963574355.1 of Loris lydekkerianus. Taxonomy (NCBI): domain Eukaryota; kingdom Metazoa; phylum Chordata; class Mammalia; order Primates; family Lorisidae; genus Loris; species Loris lydekkerianus. Next base: position 3,024 of record CAUYPK010070907.1, on the reverse strand, counting down.
GAATGAGTAAAAATTCCAAATTTGAAAGAGTAGAGAGATAAGTGTTGATATTTAATAATAAAGGACATGATTATGTACAAAAACTTAGGCTTTTCTAAGAATAAATAAGGATATCAACTCTTTCTGCCTGCCTAGGGATTAACCTAGAAGCCTCTGGTATCCCTGTCCAAAATACTTAAGTTTTTGCAAAGAATACTATTATACAAATCTGGTTCATTCTCTAACTTTTGTCTTCAGTGTAATGATAGAGATCAAAGAGTAAGGACTTTTGAGACAACTGATGTGAATTCAAACCCACATTTCATAGGTTTAATACTTTGAACAAATTACTTAACCCTCTTTAAGGCTGCTATGGTTGCTGTGCATGTGAAGTCAAATCAGATATGGTATGCACCGGCCCCATCCCTATAACCTGAGCATTTAACAAATGTTAGTTCTCTACTCCTATCCAAAAAAGAATTCACAAAACCAGTAGTGAACACATAATCATGCTCTTAATAAGTCTTTGCAATGAATATGTTTCTTTTCTTTTAATCACATGTAGATTTATTTTACCTCATGGTGCACTTTGACATGCAACAAATATTTTTCAATCCCTGCCATGTGCCCGGACTGTTGCTGGCCTGTGGAATGTATCAATGAACACAACAGACAAAAAAAAGTTCTGATCTCATTAAGGTTACAATCTAGGATGGAGATAATCAGTAATAAACACAAGCCCGTTTGGAACTGGCAAAGGCTATGCCAAGAAAAAAAGAACTGCACAGGAAAGGGATAATTAGAGTACAAGGAGGAGGAAACTTTTCATTTTAAATGCAGGCATCAAGTCAGACCTGTTTAAAGGCATTAAGGAAAAGAGCCTTGCAGTTACATGTAGAGTGTTCCAGGCAGAGGGAAGAGCCAGTACAAATTCCCATGGTGGAAGGGGGAACAAAAAAGAGCCAGCGTGGCTGCATCAAAGTAAGCAAGGGGTCAAATAATAGAAGATGAGAAAAAGAAAAAAAGGAATGGCAAAATGGGTGTTCAGATTGTGTGGTATTTATATTCTTTTCTTTGATTGTGGCCTAACACAGAGCAAGGACAGATGGACCTATCATGGTATAATAGAGAATAGATGGGCTCAGCGTCCAGTTCACTCATCACCTGCTCACCTGACTTAAGCCACATCATTTGCATTTTAGCTCCCAGAGGTTCATAGACTAATGAATCTGTAAATCCAAATCTGCTCAAACATGAAATAATCGTGGAAATTTTAAATCCCAAAGGAGTGAATGAGGAAATTAAGTGAATATTCTCAAGAACATGGCTTGAAGCACTAAGCCAAGATCTCCTTAAATTTCTATCCCTTTTCTCTTTATCCATCTTGTTTTGTCACTCAAAAGTGTGAATAAGAGATGCCAGGGTTTTATTGATTTTAATTTAAAAGTCACATCTTTTTTGAAAAAGGCAATGCATTTGGCACTTTTGATGTTTTCTTTATATTTATCACAACCTAAATGCTATTGGAAACGTTAGAAAAGTAGTGAAGAAAAAGAAACATGATTTTAGTCATAATCTTTAAAATCATGTATGAATTAAATAAAAATGAAGAGAGAGACATTTAAAAGTAATGTCTTTTTTTCTTGATTTTATTTTAAGGATGCTATATTTCCCCCAAAAAAGAAGGGCAAGATGTTATTTTGCCCATTGTCTCTAAAATTTCAATTCTCAGAGACCCCGTGGCCTCTGTCCAAGGCAGTACTAATCACATAACCCAAAAGGTTTAAAAATATTAAGCACTCAAGGTTTGCCTCCTACAAGAAGTAACAAAATAAATGACTTTGAGTTTTCTTATTTGCTGTTTACATCTTTCTTGGTGCTTTCAGAGAAAATTATTTTAATTTTGTGTCAGTCAGAATGGGCTAGGTTATGCAAATGCCTGCAAATCTGGATGGTTTAACACGGTGGGAAAATAATGCTTTTTATAGTTTCCAGAGCCCTGATTTACAATAACTTTATCTTTCATTCATGCAAATGTCCATCACAGATCAACAGGGAGCTCATTTCATAGAGGTCACTGGGCTATTGAATGCTCAAAAAAAAAAAAAAAAAAAATACTACAGCCATAAAAGAGAATGTGTTAGATCATACTCTGATCCTCCAAAGGCTTCCTTTGGAAATAGTACACATCATTTCTACTCATATGTCATTAGCCCAGCCAAGGCTGGTGGCCACCCCTAACAGCCCATTCTTTAGAAATATCAGAAAGATCATCTTCCAGTCTTTCTCAAATCCACAAAAACTGTCCATTGATTTCCTCACTGAATTGCTTGCTCTTGGTGTCTATTCTGGCATTCTGGATCCTTCAGCTTTCGGTGAGTTAAGTCACAAGAACCCCAAATTGAGGTTAAAAGAAACTAAATGAAAGAAAGTGCCATGAAGTCCACTGGCCAATTGAAGGCCAGAAACCTCTGAATAAAAATTGTACAGCAAGAAGAAAGTATCCAAAGCTCCGATGCAATTCCCATCACTTCTGTTCACTGAAGTCAGTTCTTACCCCAAGGTAAACTGTTAGTCTGCCTTCAAAATCTCTTTTTTTTTTTTCCATTTTTTTTTAAATTAAATCATAGCTCTGTACATTGATATGATCATGGGGCATCATACACTAGCTTCACAGACCGTTTGACATATTTTCATCACACTGGTTAACATAGCATTCTTGGTATTTTCTTAGTTACCGTGCTAAGACAATTACATTTCACATTCATCAAGTTTCACACATACCCTTGTAAGATGCACCGCAGATGTAATCCCACCAATTCCTCTCCCTCTACCCACATCCCTCCTCCCTCCCCTCCTTTTCCCCCTTCCCCATATTCTTAGGTTGTAACTGGGTTATAGCTGTCATGTGAAAGCCCTAAATTAGTTTCATAGTAGGGCTGAGTACATTGGGTACTTTTTTTTCCATTCTTGAGATACTTTACTAAGAAGAATATGTTCCAGCTTCATTGATGTAAACATGAGAGAGGTAAAGTCTCCATCTTT
>CAUYPK010070904.1:0-13359 GCA_963574355.1 Loris lydekkerianus | reverse complement strand
ATCATTGCACTCTGCTCCCAGGTTCTCCTGGAAGCTGGCGACTATAATCGGCTGTGTGGGAGGTGCTGCTTTGTTCCCTGCCCCGGGAGCTGGGTCACACGACTTGCTTTGTTCACCGCCCTGAGGGACTGGGTCGCGCAGCTGGCGCGGCTGTGGCGGGAGCAGGCGGAAGGACTCGGGTACCTAATTCTGAGTATTATGAATCAAAAATTCCCTTTTCCATCAGGACCAGTAAATTAGCAATGCAGCCTGAACCGCCAGCCCTCTCCAGCGTTCCCCAGCAGGAATGTTGTGCTTCCACTCAATCCCTGCTGGTCTAGGGGAGGGCACCCAGTCTTAGTTCAAAATGTCTGTTTCCCTGGCGAGCTCCCTTCCACTGTCCAGATTGCCCGGTTCCCCGTGGTTTGGAGGGGCTCTCCTTTTGGCTGTCCTCTCAGATCAGGATTAAATATCTGTTAATTTGATTTTAGCAGCGTTCGTAAGCCCTTCGTAAGGGAGGGGGCCTGCTGGCCCATCGGCCAGACAGGGAGGAATCTCCACGGCAGAGTCTGTGGTTTCAAATTACCTCACAGATATAGCAGTCCGCCACCTCACTGAGCGTCTCCAGCTGAACCATCTCACGCCAATAATCCACAGTCAGGGAAAGTCCAGACACCCCTTCTTCTCTCCTGATGGTTCGGGAGAGGTGGGCTACATGTCTGTCCTGTCCGCCATCATGCTCCGCCCCCCTCAATGTAGAATTTTTATCTAGCACAAATATTCTTTAATAGTGAATATTAAATAGAACACTTCAAATTAAAAAACTGAAATCATTCCATGTATCTCCTCAGAATACAATGTAATATAACTAGAAATCAATTCCAAGACAAATTCTGAAAACTGTACTAAGTCATGGAGGTTAAATAACCTGCTGGTGAATGATCTTTAGGTTAATGATAAAATCAAGATATAAATCAGAAGATCTTTCAAACTTAATATGAGAAATAGCATAAGCTATCACAATCTTAGTGATATAGAAAAATTAGTGCTAAAAAGGAAGTTTATAATACTAAATGCCTACATCAAAAAAGATTGAAAGGTCACAAATTAACAACCCCATGTCACACCTTGAGGAATTAGAAAAAGAAGAACAAACTAAACTCAAAACTAGAAGAAGAAAGGAAAAAAAAATCCGAGAGCAAAACTAAGCAAAATGGAAGATAAAAAATAATACAGAGGATTAATGAAACAAAAAGTTGGTTCTTTGAAAAAATAAACAAAATTGATAGACCATTATCTAAATTAATCAGGAATATTTTTTTGATATTCTAAATTTAATATTTTAACAAACTGTTTTTATTTGATTCATTTTTTTATTTTTCATTTTTTTTTAATTCAGAATATTATGGAGTTGCAAATGTTTTGGTATGTGAATTGCCTTTGTGCAGTTTGAGGCAAGGGTATAAATGTGCCTCTCACCTACATAGCATGCATTATACCTATGAGTTGTGAATTTACTCTGCTCTACAATCCTCTCCCACCTGATTGCTTTCTAGTGAGTTTTATTACCAAATGGTCACATGGATGTTGATCGATTAGGTCCAGTTTCAATAGCATGCTATGTATTTTTCAATTACTGTGATACTTCACTTAGAAGAATGGTCACCTGTTCCACTCAGGTTAGTGCAAAAGATATTAGTTCACCAATATTTTTAATAGCTGTATAGTACTCCATGCTTGGTATATATACATTGGATTAATTCTCTCATGTATTAATGGGCATTTGGGTTGGTTCCATATCTTTGCAATTGTGAATTGTGCCACAATAAATATTTGAGTTCTCATGTCTTTTCAATAAAATGAGTCCCCCCCCCCTTTGGGAAAATACCCAGTAGTAGGATTGCTGATCAAATGATGCGTCTACTTCTAGTTCTTTGAGGTATCTCCATACTACTTTCCATAGAGTTTGTAATAGCATGCAGTCCCACCAACTATGTATAAGTGTTCCTTTCTTTCTGCATGCACATAAACATTTATTGTTTGGGGGCTTTTTGATAATAGCCATTCTCATTGGAGTTGGCATTTCCTCATTGTGGTTTTGATTTGAATTTCCATGATGATTAGGGAGGTTGAGAATTTTTTCATAACTTTATTGGTCATTAGTCATTTTTATCAGATCTAGAGAAAATAATTCTATGCTTCTTAGGTAACCAGAAAAAAATCCACCATAGCTAAAGCAACTTTAAGCAAAAAGGACAAATTGTAAGGCATCACTTTATCATCATTCAAGCTATGCTACAAGGCTATAGCATCCACAACAACTTGGTACTGGCACAAGAACAGAGACATAGACCAATGGCTCTGAAGATAAAACCCAGATGTAAAACGATCCTCACATTGCCGTTTGATCTTTGACAAAGTAATGAATAGTATACATTGGGGAAAAGAATCACTGTTCAATAAATAGTGCTGGGGAAATTGAACAGCCACACATAGAAGATTGAAACAGGATCCATATCTTCCACCATTCTCCAAAAGTAAGGCCTGAGACAATAAGAATCATATAAAAATGTTGGAAAAACTCTTATAAATATTGGTCTAGGCAGAGAAATTGTGAAGAAGACCCCAAAGACAATTATAGCAACAAAAATTAGCAAATGGGGGATGATTGAAATAAAAGGCTTCTGCATAATCAAGAGAACAATCAATAGAGTGAATAGACTACCTACAGAATGGGAGAAAATATTATCTTACTATATATCTGATGGAGGGTTGGTAAAAAGAATTGATAAAGAAGTCAAACAAAGCAGCAAGAAAAAAATTAAACAACCCTTTAAAAAAGTGGGCAAAAGACATGAAAATAAGCTTTTAAAATGAAAATTAACTAGCAATATAATAGAAATATGACATGCAAATAGCCTCAAGCACAAATGATAAAGGACACACTGCAACTAATATCACAGAAATATAATAAAATATCTGATACTACTATGAAAACTACCACTCATAAAAGCTACAAAATCTAGAGACAATGTATAAATTTTTGGAAACACACAACAACATCCTAAGCTTAAAAGAGGAAGAAAGAGAAATGCTTAACAGACAAATAACAAGTAGCAATATTGAGAGATTTTTTAATACAATCACCTAGCAAAGCCGCTCAGGACCATACTGATTCACAACCAAATTCTACCAGACCTACAAAGCATAATTTCCACCTATTTTACCAAATCTGTTCCATAACACAGGGGAAGAAAATCCTCACTAACTTATTCCACCAAGCCAGTTTCATCCTGATACCAAACACAGAAAAGGACTCAAAGGTAAAAGGAAAACTACAGACCAATATCTTTCATGAGAAGATGTAAAAATTCCCAGCAAAATACTAGCAAACCAAATCCAACAGCAAAACAAAAATACAATTTACCAAGATCAAGTGAGTTTCGTCCCAAGGATGCAAAGATGGTTCAACATACACAAGTGAGTAAATGTGATTCCTCATATGAACAGAATTAAAAACAAAAAGCATATGATTATCTCAATAGATGTAGGAAAAGCAATTGGTAAAATCCAGCACTGCTTCATGATAAAAACCCTAAATAAAGTAGATATATAATGAACATACCTCAAAATAATAAAAGGTTTGTATGATAAATCCATAGACAACATCATAGTGAATGGGGTAAAGTTGAAATTATTCCTTCTAAGAACTGGAACAAGACAATAGTGCCACTGTCACCATTTCTATTCAACATAGTACTGTAAGTTCTAGCCAGAGGGCTACAGAGCAATTGAGTAAGATAAACTGGGAAAGAGGAGGTCAAACTATCCATGTTTCCTGATGATATGATCTTATATCTTAGAAACCCTAAAGCAGGGATTCTCAACTGATGCTACATTAGAGGATTTTAGATGTCAAAACAAATTTTAAAAATAATTAATTAAATTATTATTTGAAAGAAGTTCAAAGCACAGTAAGTATATATATATTTTTTTTAACTCCTTTTTTTGATCAGCATAAGTTAAGTGTGCCATGGAAATTTAACTATAGGTCCAAGTGTGCTGTAAGATAAAACAGTTTAAAAAAGTAAGACCCCCCAAAGCAGATATAGTAAAAACAAAAATACATACATTGGACTTATTAAACTAAGAAGCTTCTGCATAGCAAAGGAAATAATGTTCAGAATAAGTACAATATACAGAAAGGGAGAAAATATTTACTACATATTTGACAAAGGACTAATATTCAGACTCTACATGGTAACTTAAACCAACAAGAGGAAAACAACCTCTTTAAAAAGTAGGGGAAATATATTAACATACTTTTTTTACTAGAAGATATACAAAGGTTCAATAAACAAACGAAGGTATTCTCAACATCAGTAATCATTAGGGAAATGCAAATTAAAACACAATGAGATATCTTACCTTTATCAGAATGGCTATTATTAAAAAGCAAAAAAAAAAAAAAAAAAAAAAACAATAGATGCTGCCATGTAAGCAGTGAAAAGGGAATAATTATGTGTTGTTGATTGGAATATAAATTAGTATCACCTGTATGGAGAACAGCATGGAGAGTCCTCAAAGAGATAAAAGTAAATCTCCCATTCAATCTAGTAATATCAGTGCTGGGTATTTATCCAAATGAAAGAAGTCATAATATCAAAAAGACACCTGCATCCAAATGTTTATTACAACATGATTCACATTTATGAAGGTATGGAATCAACCTAAGTGCTCATCAACTGATGAGTGGATAAAGTAGTTTATAAATGAATACATACATACACTCACAGACCTACATACAGACCCACACACACAGTGGAGCACTCTTCAACTTTGAAAAGGAATTACATACTGTCTTCTGCAGCTAATTGGATGAAACTGGAGACCATTATTCCAAGTGAAGTATCTCAGGAACAGAAAATGAAATACATATGCTTTTACTTATAAGGTGGTGATAAACAATGATTAGATATGGTCACACAAAGTGAAATAACAGACATCAGAAACTATGAAGAGGTGAGGGTGGGGGGATCAAAAACTATCTATTAGATATAATGTATATACTTCAAGCGATGGGCACACTAAAATCCCTGATTTCACCGGTATACAATCCATCCATATAACAAGAATAACTTATACTCCCTAGATCTTTTCATATAAAATAAAATTAAACAATATAGGATGTGATATCTTAAGTACTTAAATATTTAAATGTAGATATATAATGTATATTATATATATGTTATATATATGAGAGTTAAGATACTGTGACCTCACTGCATCATTTCACTTCAATGAAAATAATACAATATTTCATTACAATCATGTGTTGCATAACAATGGTTTGGTCAACCACTGGCATATAGGATGGTGGTCCCATAACACAATGAAGGAACTGAAAAATTCCTATTGCCAAGTGATGTCTTGATTATTCTGACTCAGTGTAGGCCTAGGCTTATGTGTGCTTATGTCATAATTTTTTTTTCAAAAAATGTTTAGAAAGCAGAGTAAAAACAAAAGTTTTAAAAATTAAATAAAAGCTTATTCACTAAGGATATTATAGAGAGAATATTTTTGTTTAGCTATACAATGTTTTGTGTTTTAAGGTACGTTTAATTACAAGCATCAAAAAGTTGAAACTTAAAAATTTTCAATTTATAAATTACTCTATAAATTACTATACAGGTTAGAGGAAGCTAATTTTTTACTGAAGAAGGAAAATTATTTTTGATAAATTTGCATAACCTAAGGGTACAGTGTTTATAAAGTGTACAGTAATGTCCTAGGCCTTCAAACTGCTTCACCGCTCACTCACTGACTCACTCAGAGCAGCTTCCAGCTCTGCAAGTTCCATTCACAGGAAGTGCTCTCTACAGGTGTGCCATTTTTCATCTTTTATATCATCTTTTTACTCTATCTTTTCTACATTTAGATATGGTTAATACACAAATACTTATCAACGTGATAGAATGGCTTGCAATATTCAGTACAGTAACATGCTGCACATGTTTGTCTCCTAGGAACAATAGGCTGTACCATATAATCTAAGTGTTTAGTAGGCTTTACCATTTAGGTTTGCATAAGTATAGTGTTCATACAGTGACAAAATTTCCTAAAGATGAATTTCTAAGAAGATATTCCTGCTGTTAATTGATTCATGACTGTACTTAATATTTTGTTAGACTAAAGCCTCTTGATTGGCTGACAGTGAGTAACCTTCAAAAAATTATTTCTAAAAGTGGAGAAGTAAAAATATCCTACCTCCTGTGATCCAAAAGAAAGTCTAAGGCAGGTATTAGGAAATCATTTTTTTGAGTGATGCCTAATTTTAACTGAGTTATGCACATAGTTATATATAATTTTTCTAGTCTAAGTGTCAGTGTTTTGCTGGGTAAAATCTCAAGAGGAAAGAAACAGGATTGAAAGAACTTCCTCTTCTGAAATACGAGCCATAAATGTCACATGAACAGCTATCCGTTCCTAAGTTTTGATTCAGTTTTGTAATGTGCTGGATAAATTTAGGTACAGAGAGGTGCCATTTGAGAATAATGCTGTACAATGCATAGCTTGCATGGCACACTTCATTGATTCTTCTAGGTATTTATATAATCACCCCTTTATGCTAATTGAGTCTCCCCGTGTAGACTTTGTTACCTTTTCTGCATATTTTATTAACAAAAAGTTATACCATGCTGATCTAATTTCATATTTCAGAGATCCAGCTGCAGAGTTGCTGATGAAGCTACATAACTTATTAGCTTAGCTGAATGCATAAACAAGCATACAGGTTGCATATTTTAATAGAACAAGTTCAATGGCTAATTTTTAAAAGTACAGACCAAACAAATTTATGTTCTTAATTTACTCCAAAAGGTAAATAGATATTTATGAACTTAAAAAGAGATAAATACCAGATTTTTCTTTTGCAATTTTCAGTACTTGCTCCCTCCACCAACCAGAAATGTCTTCAGAAATTAAGGATTGTCTTTTCTTTATCACTTCTGTTCTGTTTACCAGATGGGCAAGGGAACAGTCCCTAGACCTATCCAACCATGAATTTGTCAAACATAGCAGCTGGGGACCTTCTAAGAGAACATGATTGACAGAGACTCAGGAATATAGACTCCTAGTTTTATGCTGGTGCATAGTTGCACCATGGCTGACTGGTTTCTAACTCAGAGGGTCAGTTGGATGGTTCAAAAATAGTTTCTTCACTATACATGTTGACACAATAAGTCTTCAAAGTATTACTTCAAAAATCTCATGCTAATTTACTTAAAGAAGGTTTTAAATTCTGGTATTTAATTCAAAAACCTCTATTAAATAATGCTATGTACCCAAAATGATTCCAGGTATTGGAGGTAGGCTTGAGATCTTGGCTCTTGTCTTCCAGGTCCTTATAATTTACAAGGGAGGGCAGATGTGCCCCAATATAGCTAAAGGAACAGAGTGATAAGCACTAGACTATAATCCAGGGTAATAGAAAGCAAGGGAAGGGGAAAGTAATCAAGACAGGAGTTGAAAGGGGTTGAATGACAAGCATCCAGGCAGAGGGGAGAACATGTGACATTTGAATGGTATTCTTTTTTTTCCCCATTTGTTTTGGGTTTACTGGGTGAATAGCACTTTCCTCTACATAGGCATCTATTCTCAGGCTTTTCATACTGAGAATATTGAGATTTCAGTTTGAAGACTCCCTGAAATCCTAAGAGTAACATACCTCAATCACCCTCTAATAGCTAGCTTGTTTGTATAGGCAGAAGGATTCATCGCTCCCTTTAGATGGCTAGATGTCTGTGAATTGCTTGCCTCATTTTACTGGGAAAAATCAGATAGGAAGTGGCCTTTAGGGACACTTTTACCTGGAAAATTACAGCACTTGTAGAACAAGTTAAGTCTTACACATTTAACATTTGCTTGTTGAGAGCAATGTCATAAAGTCAAATAAAATTAAACACTTTTTACTTTTCTCCTCACAAGAACATACAAATTATGGAAGGGGACTTAACAGGAATTTTAGAAAATATAACAGAATTTTCCCTTTTAGTAGTCCTTGGGTAGTCATAACAATAGTTTCCACTTTTTGTTTGTTTCTTTGAACAAGAATTTTGGTCCAAAGTTTTGTTTGTTTCTAGTATCTGCTCCTGCTTCCCCCCTCTGTCAGATCGGCTTCCTCCACAGCCACCACCTCATGGTGCTTTGTGGCCTGAACTGCTGTAGGAATCACGTGGAGGAGGGTACCCCCTTTCCATAGATGGGGGAAGCCCTCTTTCTTGTCTGCCAACCTGATCATGACCACTTGAGTAGAGATCACTTCGACTGCTTGAGTAACTGTCTTGACCCATCATGTGAGCTGCTGTAATCATCATAGTGACTGCTTCAACCAGAAGATGACAGGGGCTCTCATGTAGTGGAGAGTTACCATAACTGTCATATGAATCTCCACTTGGATGATCTGAATAGTCATGATCACAGCCATACCCATCTCTGTTACTATAGCACCCTGGATGGATAAGTCATCACATGAACTGCAATGACCATAATCACAGTCAGTGTAATCTCTTGGTGGTGGTGCATGATCTCTTGCATTTCAAGAACTTAGGTAATGTCTGCTTGAATAGCTGGTTTTAGCACAATAACCATCATCTCTTTGGGACAAATGAACATCTGTATGAAAGGGCAGGGGCTTCCTTCCAGGTGGGCCTCCATAACTATCTCTTCCATGTGATACAAGAGTTCCTTCTCCCATTCTGCTGCTGCTGTAAGCTGCTTCATGTAGAAACAGTTTTTTTAGGAGGAGGACCCCCTTCTTAAGGTGGTAGTCTTCCCACTCCTTTACTGGGAGTGGTCCCCTGTAAGAACTCGTGTTAAAATTTGTGAATAGCCACTATCATCCATATTCCCTCCCTGAGAGAGAGGTCCCCTGGTTCCTCCACTTCCTCCTTTTCCACCCTCAGTCCTCTTGGAGGGCCTCTACTCCTGCGGGTGGAGGCGGTCCATGTCTACCACTTTCAAATGATGGTTTGGTGGTTTGTTTCACTTTTGACTCCCTTTGATGGCTTTTCCATCTAAAGATTTTCCATTCATGTCTCCGGCTGCATCCTTTGCATCTGCTGGGATTTCAAAGGCAATAAAAGCAAACCCTCCTGATTTGTTGCTTCTCAGATTTCATCAAAAGCACTTCCGCTATTTATCCATATTTGCCAAACACTGCTTCAAGGACTTTCTCATTTGTTTCTGTATTGAGCCCACCAAGGAAGAGCTTTCCTAGAGACACCTTTTACAGTCATTTTTTTCCTGGTGAGTTGGAGGTGTGATAAAGATTTCCAGCTCCTGTGAGCTCACTGATAGGGTTTCCTAGCAGCTCAGTACAACCAGGGTTGTCATGTTTGAGGACCAAACACAGAAGCCTGTATCATTACTGCCTGAGAGATGAATTGTATTCTTAATATTTCTTAAATATAAGTTATTTTTTCATTGAAACATGAAAAAAAAACTTGTTTTTAAGCTTAAATATTTTATGTTTGATGATACTTTCATCTGACAGAAATAAAAGTCTTGACATGCTGCCATTTTTCAAATAGTTGTTGGAGGGCACTGCTGCCTATACTGCATGCTTGAAAAACTTTAACTCAAACTGGGAACTGGGCCTCAGCTATGTAGGCAAGAGCAGAATAAATGAGGCAGATGTTTTATTGACTGCTCATTTGAATCTGCTCCGTGAAGAAGGGAGACGTTGTTTGCCTCAAATTATTTAAGTGCCAGCATTTGTCACTCCCGTAATTCACTTACCACCACCAGATATGCAATTACTTTAACTGCAAGCCACTTACATCTTAGTCATTTCTACTGTCTAAAAATATGTCTGCTTTTATTTGAAGAGCTAAGATTGAAACTGTCACTTGGGACCATTCCAAAACTTTGCTAATTATGCACTTTAAGTAGAACAATATTTAAATTAATTTCCTTTTTGAATTTTAAGAAGAAATGATCACTCATGTCATGTTAATTTATAATAATCATTTCACATTATATTTTAAGAATAAGAATTGGGAGTCAGTCGGCCTGAAAGGCTAGATAGCTTGTTCTGTTGTTGGACCTTGACTTACCACTTTAACTTATCCAAATGTGCCCTTTCATGATGACTTTTCTAAGGATTTGATCAACTTCAGCTTATACTACAACCCTCATAAGCTAGCACTGTGATGATTTCCCTGTTTTATTGGACACTGAGACTGAGAAAGCAATAGTTTGCATTCCACCATTCATGACTAAATAGAAAGTTTCAACAGAATAGTTTATTCACCTAGAACTAGACAGAGTGACTCTTATAGGTTGAGTTTTGGTGATAGATACTCATACTCAGAGTAGATTTTTTTTTTTTTTTTCTAAGATATGATGAGAAAGAAGTTAAGCAGTTTTCATTCAAAAATATTGAGGCAGAGTCTGGATGTTCCCTGGAATGACAGGATGATTTTGATGACTCATGGATATGGATAAAGAGCCTGGAATCCTCTGCCATGTGGTTGAGGTTTGGTTTCCAGGATAAATGAATCATGGCACATACCTGTTTGTTGCTAATTTTATCAGATGAGCTATCCCTGGCATTATTTTTTGTTGTTGTTAGGTTTTTTTTTTTTTTTTGAAACTAAAACAAGGATTAATTTTTATGTAGCTGCACCCAGTGCTGACTTGGATTAGCTTAGCAATACACAGGCTAAGAATGAAAAATCTTAGTTCTTTGTTTAGCTTTATTTGCCTTTTGGTTTCTCTAAGAACAGTATGCCCTTTCCTGCCTCCAAGGATCTTCGTATGCTATTCTTAGTGTCTGTAATGCTCTCTTTCTAACCCCCTTTGCCTAGTCTGCCCTTTTGTCATCCTTCATATCTTACGCAAAAGCTCATCCTCGGGGAAAACGTCTTTGACATTCAAAGGAGAACAAGTCCACTTTCTATGGTTCAAATCACCTTGGTCTTTTCTTTTATAGCCTTCACTGCAAATGGTTAAAAAAAGCAAAAATGCTGTCTTGTAATTATTTTTTAAAGTCTTCATGTCCTCAGATGGAAACTCTCCAAGGACAGAGAATATGCCTATCACTGAACCCGCTATACTCCCAGCTCCCAGGACTGTGGTTCGTACAGAGACTCATCAATATTTATTTGTTGCATGAATCATACAGATACAAAGGTGAAAGCATAGACATGCAAGCCCTGATATCAACCTCTTTTATTCAAAAGTTTTTTCTCACAATTTATCTTCATTATTTTTACTTATACTGGGAAAATAAGAGCTCCAAGGAAGGGGATGCAATTGGTTTACTGGAAAGTGTACAGTGTTAGTGGCTGTCAGACGTGGATTTGAACCTTGATTCCTCCTTATGAATTGAGTGATAATGAGAAATTTTTTAAATTTCTAAAGTTGGAATAGATAACACTGCAGTCTTTTCCTCACATCCAGGGGGGATAGTATTACATATTGTTGAGTTACAATGAGGACAAAGTAGGAGCTCAATCAAATCTTAACTGACTTCCTTCTCCCCCTTTTCTTTTCATTCTAAAGTACTTCTGGTGTGAGACAAACTATTATAAATAAAGTTTAATAGTTTACCTTAATTTTTAAAGACCACAAGACAATATCTAAAGGCATCAATTTTTAAAGCAGAAAGAGTATTTGTACTTCCTGGTGGTGGCCTGGGTACTATGAAGTCTTGGAACTAATTTTTGTTTCTGAGAATTGTCAAATACTAAAACTATGGATCCCTTTGAAATATCTCATCAGGAACTGACAGTGGAAAGAAGTATATTTTTAAATTAATGTCACATGTTTTTAGCCTTTGCTGAACAAAGGAAGCCATTTTTAGGTTCCTGATCAAGTAATATTTCAGGACTTTTCCAAAAGAACACAGAATGCATGGCCAGTTATTGATACAATAACTGTTGAACATTTACTATGTAGCAGTTATCGTTTTAGTTAAAGACCAGAACATGTGATGTTAAGTTAAACTACTGGTCCTCGATTAACGGTGATGTTAAACAGAACATACTAATCACAATGACTGGGGAGAAGTACAAGGAGACATGTTATTCACTGGAAAAAGAACTTGTAAAATGAATCGAATTTTGCCATGTGGAATATGTGGACTTCATGAGCACTGATGCACCATGCATGGACGTCAGAAGGTAAGAAGGACTAGTGGGCAAAATGGTTTTGCTGAAATGTGGGTGCTTTAAGGAGTGCAAATGAATTCAGGTCAACATTTATAGAGCAGCTATCATGTGCTAGACACTCTTGAGCAGTGTTTCTCAACCTTCCTAAGGCCGCAACCCTTTAATACAGTTCCTCATGTTGTGGTGATCCCCAACCATAAAATTATTTTCATTGCTACTTAATAACTATAATTTTGCTACTGTTATGAATTATAATGTAAATATATGATATGCAGGATATATTTAGGTGACTCCTGTGAAGGGGTCATTTGACCCCCAGAGGGGTTGCTACCCACAGGTTGAGAACTGATTCTCTTGAGTATGGAGATTATTAAGCAGTGTTATAGTGGTTTATAACATTTAAAAAACACTATTATTAAGAATCCTTGCCTTCCAAGAACTTATAATCTAGAGGAGGGTGAGGTAGTGATGGGAGATAGGTGGAAAAGATGTATAAATAAATAAAACAAATACAATTTCTTTTTTAAAATTTTTTATTATTTATTTATTTATTTATTTTTAATTATTAAACAATAGCTGTGTACATTAATGTGATCATAGGGCACCATACACTTTTTTTATAGACCGTTGGACACATTTTCATCACACTGGTTAACATAGCCTTCCTGGCATTTTCTTAGTTATTGTGTTAAGACAATTATATTCTACATTTACTAAGTTTCACATGTACCCTTGTAAGATTCACCGCACGTGTAATCCCACCAATCACCCTCCCTCTGCCCATCCTCCCTCTTCCCTCCCATTCCTTTCTCCTCACATCCCTTCCCCCTATTCATAGGATATAACTGGGTTATAGCTTTCATGTGAAAGCCATAAATTAGTTTGATAGTAGGGCTGAGTACATTGGGTACTTTTTCTTCCATTCTTGAGATACTTTACTAAGAAGAATATGTTCCAGCTCCATCCTTGTAAACATGAAAGAGATAAAGTCTCCATCTTTCTTTAAGGCTGCATAATATTCCATGGTGTACATATACCACAATTTATTAATCCATTCATGGATCGATGGGCACTTGGGCTTTTCCCATGACTTAGCAATTATGAATTGGGCTGGGTAAACATTCTGGTACAAATATCTTGGTTACGATGTGATTTTTGGTCTTCTTGGCATATACTTAGTAGAGGAATTATAGGATTTAATGGCAGA
>CAUYPK010070901.1:0-11754 GCA_963574355.1 Loris lydekkerianus | reverse complement strand
AGGCAGGTGGAAGCTTGAGCTCAGGAGTTCCAGACCAGCCTGAGCAAGAGGGAGATTCTGTCTCTACTAAAAATAGAAAAACTGTGCCGAGAGGACCACTTGAGCCCAAGAGTTTGAGGTTGCTGTAAGCTACAATGACGTCATGGCATTCTACCCAGGCTGACAGAGGGAGATAAGACTCTGTCACAGAAGAAAAAAAAAAAAAAAAAAAAAAATATATATATATGGTAGCACCTGTGGCTCAAAGGAGTAGGGCACTGGCCCCATATGCCGGAGGTGGTAGGTTCAAACCTGGCCCTGGCCAAAAACTGCAAAAAATTAAAAAAAAAAAAATATATATATATATATGCATATATACACATATTTTTTTTTATCTCAGTGGAAGAAAGATAAAATGGATATTGGGGATGAACTAGCACTCTGCCATAAATGACTATTGATTCGGACGCCGGCCACATAACCTGGAGCTGGCGGGTTCGAATCCAACCTGGGGCTGCCAAACAACAATGACGACTACAACCAAAAAATAGCCAGGCATTGTCTCAGGCGCCTGTAGTCCCAGCTACTTGGGAGGCTGAGGTGAGAGGATCACTTGAACCCAAGAGTTTGAGGTTGCTGTGAGCTAGTACAGCACAGTACTCTACCACGCGTGACCAAGTGAGACTCTGTCTCAAAAAAAAAAAAAAAAAAAAAAAAGGACCAGATGCCAATTGTTAGAGGGAATACAAAAGCAAAAAACCCCAAAGCCTAGCTTGAAAACGCCTATGAGGATTAGACCCTCAAGTAATGTTAGGATCCCCAAACTGCTCATAATGAAACATCTTTTAAAAGTTGAGCCATCCCTAACACAGGCCCATTGCAGATATGGCCATAATAAATCAAGGGAAATGAACCTTCCAGAGAGTAGAGATGAGGGCCAAGAGGACAATGAACAAGGCACTCTCTTAAGAGAGTAGAGCTAAGGGCTGTCAGATGCAGCTAAGGAATTCAATTCAATGCTGAGGCAAGAAGGTTTTTGCATTTCCAAGTCCACTTCAGGACTTACCATGAAATAATGACTGCTGAGAGGTCCCCTTTTTCCCTTTTTGGTGTCAGTGTTTCTATTCTTGTTACCTTGCTCCTACTCCGCCATTATGTTGTGAATGGGACTCAAAACTTGTCTTATTTTTTATAAATTACAGGATCACAAGGAGACACATCTGAACCTGAGATAGTGGGTCACCCATCATTCAGAGATCCTGGACTTGGAGCTGTATGTATAATAATAACAGGATTGTACTTTGGAGTTCTCTTCCTTGGTGAGTGGTGAGTGTATTCTGTATGTGGGAAGAAAGACACACATAGATACTTGTGTGGCCAGGATAGCAGAATGACAGAATCAGTTTGCCACTTCTTTTATAATAATAGAATGTTGTGCTAAGTATATAGCCACCTAAAATAAAAACTTTATTTCCCAGTCTCCTTTGTAATTAGATGTGTGGCACTAACTTCTGGCCAATGCTATGTGACAGGGTATGATGTGTACAACTTTCAGGTTGTGCCCTTAGGGGGAAATCACATCTTTCCCATCCTCCCTTTCTGTTAGCTGAAATATGGAGGTGATAGAGAACCATCTTGCTTCAGGAGACCATGGCCACATCTTATGGATGAATAAGACAGAAGGAGCCTAATTTTCCTACACTATAGAACACTATACTAGTCTACACTTTTACAGCAGAAACTTTATCTGTCATATACAGTTGCAGGAGCTAAGAAAAATTCACCCCAAAATATGATTCCTTTGTATAAAGAATATTTTCAGTGAAAAGGCCATTTTTGATTAGAAAGCACGGGCCTCTCCTCTATAAAACCTGAGTAACCTGATTTAGAATCAGAAAAGGGGCTTCTGGACTCCTTATCCCATACTAATAGACCTGGGCCTAGGCTTATTTGAAGCACAATACCTGTCTCTCAGGTTAAATTACTGATCAATCTGTTTCCCTCCATCTACCCATCCCCCCCTTAGCAACCACTTGCTGCAAGTATACTTTCCAGTTTCTCTCCCTCCTCCCTTCTAAAAGACATCTTTCAAAGCCACTATCACTGAAACTGCAGGAAGTCATTCTTGTGTTTCCCCCTATGTGCATGGTATTTGGAAATAAACCTTTCTCTTATTAATCTACTATAACTGTGAGTTGATCTTTTCAGCGAACCACCCTAGGGGAAAAGGGCAAGTTTTCCGAAGACTCCCCGTCACAGTCAAACTTCTATCATCGTTAATAAGTAATTATATTATATATCAGGGCTGGGTGCAGTGACTCATGCTTATAATCCCAATCCTCTAGGAGGCCAAAGTGAGAGGATCACTTGAGACCAGGAGTTCAAGAACAATCTGGGCAACATAGTGAGATTTCAATCTCTACAAATTAAAAAAAAAAAATTATCTGGGTGTGTTAAGCCAGGTACAGTGGCTCACACCTCTAATCATAGCAGTCTCAGAAGCCATGCCAGGTGGATTGCTTGAACTCAGGAGTTCAAGACCAGCCTGAGGAGGAGCAAGACCCTGACTCTATTAAAACTAGAAAAGCTAGCCGGGCATTGTAGTGGGCTCCCTGTAGTCGCAGCTACTCAGAAGGCTGAGGCAAAAGGGTTGCTTGAGCCCAGGAGTTTGAGGTTGCTGTGAACTATGACACTGCATTCCAGTTTGGACAACAGAGAGAGACTTTGTCTGTAAAATATAAAATTTTAAGAAGATAATAAAATAAAATCATTATATATCATAATCTAATTCTACAAACCCAGAAGGAAATGGGTATTTTCCAGCTTTGTATGAGAAAGACAATTTATTTAGCTTTGAGCAATTGGAAATATAAAATGTGAAAGGCAAGGAATTAATAACTATACCATATTAAGAAATAATTTAAATTTATTAGAAAGATATCTTTTTTTTTTGAGATAGAGTCTCACTATGTTGCCCTAGGTAGAGTACCATGACTTCACAGCTCACAGCAACCTTCAAGTCTTTTTTTTTTTTAGTTTCTTCATTTTCTTTTCTTTTTTTTATTAATATTAAATCATGGCTGTGTGCATTAATACAATCATGGGGCACCATACACTGGTTTTATCAACAGTTTGACACATTTTCATCACACTAGTTAACATTGCCTTCCTGGCATTTTCTTAGTTATTGTATTAAGACAATTATATTCTACATTTACTAAGTTTCACATGTACCCTTGTAAGATGCACCACAGGTGTAATCCCACCAATCACCCTCTTTCTGTCCATCCTCCCCCCTCCTTCCCCTCCCTCTCCCCCTTCCCCATATTCTTAGGTTATAACTGGGTTATAGCTTTCATATGAAAGCCATAAATTAGTTTCATAGTAGGGCTGAGTACATTGGATACTTTTTCTTCCATTCTTGAGATACTTTATGTGTCAAACGGTCTATAAAACCAGTTTATGGTGCCCCATGATCGCATTAATGTGCACAGCTATAATTTAATAAAAAATAAAAATAAAAAAATAGCTGGGCACAGTGGGTATGTTGCAATTTGAGGACTGCCAAGATAATAACAAGGAAGAGGTGTTCTAATTATAGACTTTGTGTCAGAAACCTTGTTGTTACTGCTAAAAATAAAACAGGAGGCAACTCTGTGTGCTTCAGAATCTCAGAAAAGATATCCAGCAATGTTTCTTCTTCTCCTTGCCTTAAGGTACGGTGTGATCTGGCTGCTGGAACAGATATAGTGAGGCTCACTTAACATGTGTACTCCCATTCTCCTTCCTCTCCCTAATAGAGTCTAGATTTTGTCCAGGCAGCATTCCTCCTAGATGCGGCTGATCCCATTTCAAGACAGAGGGGGATGGGTCCTAACTGATGTAAAGTAGTCCTGGTAGTCCCATTCTCCTTGGCAAATATTGATTGATTTAGGCACCATCACGTGATCCACTTCTGGAAAGGCTTCTGGGAAATCCTTAGTCACCTCTCAGAACTTTTGCCAGCATCATGCTACAAACCTGACGGGGATTCCTGCTGACAGAGAAGTGCAGAGACTGGGGAGCCACAGAGAAGGAGAGAAAGAGCCCTGACATGGTAAACCAGTGCCTACCCTACCTATCGACTTCTTAGTACATGAGATTTAAAACTTTTTTTTTTTTTTTTTTGAGACAGAGTCTCACTATGTTGCCCTAGGTAGAGTGCTGTGACAGCTCACAGCAACCTCCTACTCGTGGGCTTAAGTGACTCTCTTGCCTCAGCCTCCCAAGTAGCTGGGAGTATAGGCATCTGCCACAATGCCCAGCTATTTGTTGTTGTTGTTGTTATCATTGTTGTTTAGCAGGCCTGGGATGGGTTCGGACCCGCCAGCCCCGGTGTATGCGGCCAGCACTGTAACCATTGAGCTATGGGTGCCAAGGCATTTTATTTATTTTTTTTAAAACATGTTGTTTTTAAGGTCTGTTTTATGCAGGGTTTTCTGTTATTTTTGGCCAAAGGCAACCTAATCCATGTCTCTTGACTTAAACTCACCAATGTACCTCCCTCTCTGACAGACAGCAGTAGTACAGTGATAATTAGGCTATAAACAGTGACTACTAGGTGGTTACTCTCCTGTGCCTAGGTGCATTTGTTTGTAACTTCATGTTGCAAGGAACAGCAGTAATCTCAATTTTCCTCAGGTGATGTGGCTTTCATAAAGATATGTCAGAAAATAAGAAGCAGAAGGAACCATTTCAGTACTTGGGCAATTTGTCCTCACATGGCTGAAAAGATCACATTTAGGATACTATACAACTCTTGTGCATCAAAAGCAGTTCTAGTAGTAAATAATTCTCATGATTCAAGTTCTGTTCTCTGCTTTTACTTCTAACCATGATTCTGTCCATTTCTACTGCTGTCACATGCTCACAGCTCTCAACTCCCTGGCTTTTGACTGCCTCCCATGTATTCTGCTTCCTGCCTTTTTCTTGCTTGTCTTTTAGCATCTGTCCATACTCTATTGTCTCTTGACCCATTCCATGATGTTTAGACTTTCAAACGCCCAGGTAAGATAATGGCTTCATCTCAAATATAATGAAGAACCTGTGTTTATACTTGAGATGGAGCCGTTATTCAACACCAAATTCCCCTGTTGGGCCAAATGCTCTTTCCACTTTATCATACATGGATGTCCAACTGTGGCCTGCGGCTGGCTACACATTAAATACACAAACACTAAGGAAAGCTGATGAGAAGAAAGAAAGAAAGAAAGGAAGGAAGGAAGGAAGGAAGGAACAAAGGAAGAAAGAAAGAAAGAAAGGAAAGGAAGGAAGGAAGAAACAAAGGAAAGAAGGAAAGGAAGGAAAGGAAGGAAAGAAGAAAGGAAGAAAGAAAGAAAGAAAGAACGAACCAAACATAAATTTTGTGATATCCGCCATGACAGATAAACATTTATAGCCAGGTGGTGGCCAGGGCTGGACGTGCCTTCAAACTCTTTGTCTCCCTGCAAGTCCAGCTGCCTCCAGGGCAGGTACATAACCTGTTAAGTCAGCATGGTCAGGTTGCAGTGTCTCATAACACAAAACATGGATGTTTGTTCAGAGGAAACCTTTTTTGTCTGTTTTGTGAAGAAGATGCATGTAGCAGATGCTCTTGAATAGCAGAGTGTCGTGGCTTATTGAGTACATTAGGAGACCAGAAAATGTGACTCGGAGAAATATGCCCTTTTTGTAGCCTTGGCTTACCTTAGATTTCCTCAAACTTGATACAGTGTCATAATTTCTTCTTTGTCCTCTGACACTTTCTTTCATGTTCTTCTTTCAGTGGCAAACTGGCTCTCCATAGACAAGTAGTCTGGTAAACCAGATCATCCTCCCTGCATAGGATGTGGAAAAGTTCTGGGAATTTTACCCCAAAATGTGACTCTTTGGTATAAAGGGTATTTTGAGTTAAAGGCTTTTATTTATATTTTACTTCTTTTTTTGGCTGGGGCCATGTTTGAACCTGCCACCTCCTGTATATGGGGCTGGCACCCACAGGCACCACCTGAGTTAAAGGCTTTTAGAGAGCAACAGGCATTGGAAGGGGCTTTTCCTCTATCTGTATGAAAACCAGATGGACCTATCAAGAACAATTGCAGGCCCAGTGCCGTGGCTCATGCCTGTAACTTTAGCATGCCGGGAGCCAATACTTAAGAATAAGCTCACCTTGGAAACTTATCGCTTAAGTCAAGTGCTTGGAAGGTTACTGCCCTAGGCGAAACAAACATCCTGACTTTGGATTACCACACCTGCTCCTGGAATTCCCCACCCTCTCATACCTCTGAGCACACCTCCCCCCTCCGCTTGTGTTTATATAGCTATCAGAAAATAAAGTTTTGGGGGAGTTTGATCAGAATCCTGTCTTGCTCCCGGTTTTTTGTGTCTCTTGTTCCCCCCCCACTCTTTCCATTCATATCCCAGGTCCCTGCTGAATTAGTCCCGCGGGTCGGGGCAGTTGTAATATAGTTTTATTTTATTTAAATGTATTCACTCATGTAAGAGGTTAATTCAATTTTTCTTCCTCATTCTCTTCTTTTTTTGTTAGGGCCGTGTCCTATGGCATTAAATAAAATGTCATGTAATTGAGAGATTCTAAGCAATTGCACTGGGTATTGGGCTCTAACATAGCTTAAGATAGCCTAAAGGGATATATAGGCAGTGGACACCAAAGTACTAATCATGCTGTTTTATTCAATATTAAGTAAGTGCAATGGAATATAATGAAGTCCAAGTAAAAGCTCTAAAATTGTGTGTGCCTTCTTTCTTAAGCAGTTTAGTCCTAGTGTTCTTTTTGTTGTTGTTGTTTTCATTGCAATGTTTTAATTTGGCTTTATTTTTCCTACTACTGAGAAATTTAAATGATTATTTTAAAATAAACATTAGCAAACAAAACCAAATTTAGTAATTCTTTTCAAAAGTCCATGATTTATTTATAAAGAAAACATCTCATAGTTTTAGATGTGTCTAGAGTGTTGAAGAAGAATTTTCTTAATGATCATCTAGAGCAAAATCTATTTTTATTTCATTTCATGATAATTCTGACACCTCTACTGGTAAACAAGTAATATATTTAAAAAGTGTGACAGCATTTCTATGATTTCTGAAATATGTTTTTTTTCACTTAGATTTTGGTCTGAATAACCATTACATAGTTTAATTGTTTTCTATTGTTATATAACAAATCTCTCCAAACTTAGAGGCTTAAAATGAAATTTATTATCAGTTTCTGAAATTCACAAATTTGGACTGAGTTAGTTGTGTGGTTCTGGCTCAGAGTCCCTTATGAGGTTGTAATTAAGACATTGGCTGGCACAATGGTCACCCTGTCTTGACTGGGACTGGAAAATCTTCCAACCCTACTCACATGGCTGTTTTCAGGAAGCCTCAGTTTCCTGAAATGTGGTTCTCTCCATAAAGTTACTCACACTATGACAATTGTCATTCTCTTAGAATGAGTAAATCCAGAAAGAGAGAGGACACACAAGCAGGAAACCAGAGTGTTTTTTATGACCTATAGATTCCAATGGCACACACTGTCACTTCTGTTTTATTCTACTTGTTACACAGACCAACCAAAACAATATGAAAGGGTGTGAATACCAGGAGGAGGGTGCCATTGGGGATCATCTTACAGGCCAGCAACTACAGATAATGTGTAAGCCAAAGTGTGATCAGACAAACATAACCACTAGAAAGAATACAGAACAAGCTATCTACTCTGGTGGTGTGTTTTCTACAAGTGCGGAAGCTGGTTAGACCATTTATGTTAAGCTACAGCTTTTGCATTTGATATTGTGCCTGAAGATAGAAGGGCCCCAATAGTCAAGAAGGAAAGAAGGGCTGAAGTGGTAAGGGACAAAGGCAAAGTGGAACTCACAGGAAAACTAGAATTTATAAGGGCAATCTAAAACCTGTAGGATAAAATGGAAATGAATGTGTGTTTTTCAATTGTCAGTGCCGTCTTTAATGATATGAGCAGTTGCAGGATCAGCTGGGACCTTCTCCATGAAGCTGCTCCAAAACCTTGCCAAGTGTTCAGAGAAGGATGTGGTAGGAAGTTTTGTTAAACAAATCTTTGACAAAATTTGTAGGTATCATGTGTGTCAAAGGGTAGAGTTGTGGTGCAGAAAGGAGCCCCAACATGGTGGACTGAGAATTCCAGAGAATTCCCCAAGAGGGGTCTTTCCAAACCACCAGGTCTGCAGGTGGAGGGAGAAACAGTGCAGCTGAGAAATCAGCACACAGAGTTTTTGTTACAAAGTCTGCTGAGACAGAGAGAGATGGATACCTTATCAGCCTGTAGTGAAGCAGATAGGTGCTGTCCTTGTTGCAGGAAGACAAGGCCCAACGGAGAGAAAGAGCACCCAAACACCATGTTTATAAGAGGAGGGGCTTTATTCACCAGCTGGGAGCTTATGGCATAGAAGAATTCCAAATGGCTGTGCTCCCCGACTGCCTTGGTCTTTCTCTTTTTATTGACAGTCAAAAAGTTCCACCCCACAGGTACCCTTCTCATTGGCCAGTTTGAATCAAGTGGTAGATGCTATTCCCACCCCTACAGAACTACAGGATTTCACAGAACTTGGAAATTTCCAAGTTTCAGGAAGTTAAGTTTACAAATTCCCAAGAGCTGAGTCACCAGGGAGAGGACCTTGCAGATGTATCCTTGTGGTTTCCTTGAGAAGACCTGTTCTTCTAGACCTCGCCCTTCTTGGCTATCCTCTCTCACCCTGATTCAAATTCTCAGGAGGTTTTTATTTAATATTTTAGAGCATTTATTTACAAAATGAAGAAGTAAAGAGTTAATAGTCTCATGACTCAATCACAAGGGTGGTCTTTTGACTATGAAAAATCCCACTAGGGGGGAGGCATTAAATCAGGGAACAATTCTCAAGCACAGAACTAAGTAGGTAACAAATTTGCCTAAGGGGATGGAAGAGGAATTGTTAAGGTTACAGCCTTAGATTGTCTACAGGCTAGGTTGTCTGGGCTCAAAAGTAATTTTTAATTCCTTTCCAACTCTGCTGATATCCTGTCTCTGCTAAACTGCTGAATTTTACTCAAATGTCCCCAAACTAGTTTTCTGTCTTTGCAGGTGAACGTTCTGACACCCCCACCCCCACCACCACCACCACCACCACCATACATGTGCTGAAAAGGGGCTGAGGCCTGGGGCTGTTCCTGTGTAGCCTTTCTGGAATGTCTGCCCATAGGGTATAACCTTTATTATGTGCTTCTTCTTCCTGATAATAGCAGTTTAAGGGAAGATGTTAAGTCAACATTGCAGAAACAAGTGGAACTACTGGGAAACAAACAAGAAAAAGAGAAAATAAGAACTGTGATCAAAGGAGCAGCCAAACCCATTTGGTGTGGAAATACTGGTGTAAGGCAGCTATTCTAGTCAAAAAGTGATCTCCAGATGTTCAGAAGAGAAAAGAACTGAATTCAAGTTAGCACCAATACTTTTACACAATCTAAAAACTATCTAGTGACAGAAAGTCAAAACAAATTGAGCATGCAAACAATTTAATCAGGTGTACTGTGGCACAAGGATTCTGGCAAGTGATTTTGTATGAATTGTAAAAAAACAAACTTAAGAAATTGCACATCTTAGAAGTGCATCATCACATCATCTAGTCATTACCAAAAATGGGCCTATTTAGCAGGCCAAACATAGATAATTTTCTGCATGTCATGGGTATTAGCTAAGTGTAAAAGAGCTTAAGGTTAGTA
Organism: Loris lydekkerianus; assembly: GCA_963574355.1. Taxonomy (NCBI): domain Eukaryota; kingdom Metazoa; phylum Chordata; class Mammalia; order Primates; family Lorisidae; genus Loris; species Loris lydekkerianus. Next base: position 2,022 of record CAUYPK010070901.1, on the reverse strand, counting down.
TTCAGGGTCACGAAGATTGTGAAGCCAGAAGCAGACAGAACTACACATTAAGTATAGTTTTCTGAGGATAACCTGTTAACTGAAAAGTTAACAGGTTAACTGAGAGAGGATACCTGAGAAGGGTGAGGTCTAGGAGAACAGGTCTTCTCAAGGAGACCACAAGGATACACCTGCGGGATCTTCTCCATAGTGACTCAGCTGTTGGGAATTTGTGAACTTAACTTCCGTGAAATCCTGCAGTTCTATAGGGGCTGGAATAGCATCTGCTGCTTGATTCAAACTGGCCAATGAGAAGGGTACCTGTGGGTACCCTTGAAACTTTTTGACTGCAGATAAAAAGGGAAAGACGAAGCCATTTGGGGAGTGCAGCCATTTGGAATTCTTCTATGCTGTAAGCTCCTGGCTGGAAATAAAGTCCTTCCTCTTATAAGCATGGTGTTTGGATGCTCTTTCTCTCTGTTGGGTCTCGTCTTCCTTCAACAGTGTAAGTATATTAAAGTCCATTTAATTAAGTAAGACTCATAAGACATTCATGCTAACTTTTCATTCTTGTCACATACCGGGAAAAAAATACAAAATTTATTTTAATTCAATGTTTAATTTCTATTACTCCAGGAAGTAGCCAGATGCATTCACTCTATTTTTTAATTCTATAATTTTGCTCTGCTTCTCAGTTATACATGAATATGGAAAGACTTCCCTAAAACATCAATTCTTACTTTTCAATCTTCATATCCTTGTCTGTATAAATTTATATAAAGATGAAACATAATACTGGTAACTTTTCTTATCCTACTTCTATTAATGAGTCTTATATCATGAAGTAATATCTATATTTCTACATGTTCAATCATGTCCTTCTAATGGCTGCTAATATTCATTCCATTGTGTACTCATGCTTACTCTTAAACATATTCCTCATTCTCTGATAGTCACAACCAAAAGAAGTAACAATATCATTTTTGTTATTGATTGCTTATATTTTAATATACTCAAAGCCAAAACACTGTTAATTATTTGAATTCATTACTATGCTTTCATTTTTTCATATGCATTATAAATATTAAGTAAATGCAATGCATATTTACTAAAAGTATCCCTTTATGTTTATCTTTATATTGAAAAAATTTAGTCATTAATTGTAGCAAAATCTCAACTCATTCACTTTCTTTCTTTAGAGAGAATGAACAATAGCAGCACAAGCCCTAATATTCACAATTCCATTGAGTTATAGTGAAATATCTAGTCTTCTCTCTTGACAAGTGCACTGAAAGGCATACATGATTTTTCTTCTCCATTATTAGGAAAAGTATATGCAAATCATGTAACAAGGTCTATAGCCATATCACTTCATGGCATAAAATACCTGAAGTAAAAGCCATGACCTTGAATTTAACAAGCAGGTCCTCCTTTAAGAGGAAAAATAAACATATTCACTTTATTCTTTTCAGCCTGTAGAAGATCCCATCTTTTCACTTTCAGGTTTTTCAGAAATGACCTTTTATAAGTATCACTGTGTCTGATGAGGAACATTTGAGTATCTTGGAGAAAGCAAATACCTTGGCCATTGTGTCAGCTAGGATGGCTGGAACAAAAGTAAGTTGAGTTTCTCTTTAAGAGTGACAAAGGACTTTACCTAACAATTGCAATCAGTGTAACCTGGTTTTGTACCCTCAATGAATCCCCAACAATAAAAAAAAAAAAAAAGAAAAAAAAAAAAAGAGTGACAAAGGCTACAGTCCTAATCACAGTGTTTTGTCGGTGTCGGTGTCGCCGCGCCGCCGACCAGCAGAGACGAGGACACCAACGAAGGCTTCACAAGACTTTATCGCAGGACAGCTCGGAGCACAGCATTCTTTTCGTCCCGGGTGATTCTTCTCCTCCCTTTGTCCTCCCCAGCACCACTCTTATAATGTGGCACAGCCAATCACAGCACAGCACACGTGCACAGGGCATGCACAATTCCTATACAAAGCAGTGGGGCATGCTAAGGCCACGAGCGCAGCATGCGGCCTCCGGGCC
>CAUYPK010070900.1:0-12056 GCA_963574355.1 Loris lydekkerianus | reverse complement strand
ATTATCTTGTCTTCTCTGATCTCCTCTCCTCTCATCTGCTCTACTCTCCTCTCCTCTCCTCGGCTCTCCTCTCCTCTCCTCTCCTCTCCTCTCCTCTCCTCTCCTCTCCTCTCTCTCTCTCTCTCTCTCTCTCTCTCTCTCTCTCTCTCTCTCTCTTTTTAAGTCAGAGTCTCACTCTGTCACCCTGAGTAGAGTGCCATGGCATCCTAGCTAACAGCAACCTCAAACTCTTAGGCTCAATTGATCCCCTTGCCTCAGCCTCCCTAGTAGCTGGGACTTCAGGAGCCTGTTGCAATGTCTGGCTAGTTTTTTCTATTTTTAGTAGAGATGAAGTCTCACTCTTGTTCAGGCTGGTCTTGAACTCCTGAGATCAGGGATCCACCCACCTTGGACGCCCAGAATGCTAGGATTATAGGCATGAGCCACTGCACTGGGCCCAGAATGCTATGTTTCTTTCTCTGAAAAATTGTTGGAAGTACCAACAGACTCTAAAATTGTAACTAAGATTCTTTCTTGCTTTTTCCTTCTATAGTACAAGGCCTTAGAAGAACTTCTTTGATGTAAATGCTCATGAAGACCATCAGGCTGTTTCCTAATAGGATGATAATATAAAACATTCTTTCTGAGAATGCTGACCAGTGACCTATTCAAATTTGATGGAAAGTAGTCTGAAACACGTGCATGTCATATTCAAGAGAAACCTGGAAAGCAGCAATGCCAGAGGGGAGCTGAGGTGATGGTGGACACTTAGCAAGGAGCCAGACTGCAAGGGGAGAAGGTGGCATGAAAGGCCAGACCTATTTTGGGACCATCCTCTGAGTCACAGAGTAACAGAGGTGACAGCTGGTCTCTCGGGTGCCTGGTGAGCAAGTATCTGGAATATCACTTTGATTTTGTAAAGCCTGGTTTAGGGGCACAGAACCTTAGGGAATTTGGAGAAGGGAAGGAGGAGTAGTTGAAGGCAAGGAGGACTCAGGGAATCTAATATGAGGAAAGATTAAGGGAGCTAAATATGGGGAGCTTGTGGGGATGGTAATAGTCTACTAGTTCCTGACACCCTAGAAGTCAAGACTTATTTACAACAGGAGGTGATATAATTAGAAGATGAGAGATGGGAATTGAAAGGCTGGATAGCACAAGAAAATGCTCTGGCCAATTATATTAGTTTACAGAACAGGACTGCCACTGATTTCTTGTGTGTGTTTGTATGTAATGGAAATATTTGAAGGAAGATTTTCAGTACCATGGTACTGTGAGTTTCTATGAACCAGAGATCATTGCAGCACAAGGTGACTTAATCTATTATATAAAGCCCCAAGAATAGGGCCTATGTGAATATTTTATAATTTCATTGCTTGTTCAAAGTTAATTATATCTGTGGTCACCTAACCTCTAAACTTGGCAACAAGTATCTGTATGCCGCTTTTATTCTGGCTTATAGAACCAGAGCCTAAGGAAATTAATCTTAAAATGCAAACTTCTTTCAAAAGACTTTGATTCGATTCCTGTGGTCCATTCTGGGATGAGAAGAGAGATTCTACCAGGACTGAGAAATGAGAGTTAGACCCCACGTAGAGGAAGCATAGTCCTTGGACTGTAGAAGTATATGGAGGCCCAGAGAGTGAAGTGGGAGACAAGGACTGTATATACTCCAGTAAAGAAGTGATTGATAACTTTGATAAGCGAATCCTGGAGAATGCTGTGATGAATATGGCTCCTCTTTTAGGTTTCTGGAGATCTGGTTAAGTGGTTGGAAATCATGGAGAAAAGTACACTGCCTATATGAACATCGATTTTGATTTAGACTGAACCAAACTTTCCTTTTATCAATTTCAGTTAAAAAAAAAAAAAATGTTTGCTGCTAGGTTTGGAGGACAGCTGGGATAAGCCTTTGGACTTGGATCCATCATGCAAGGCCTTCTGAGACATCAGGGGCCTAGAAGGGGCCAGACATTTTTGCTGTCTATTTTTATTTATAAATAAGTCCTACCTCCCAGGTGCTAGAAAGCTAATCCAGGCTGACAGATTTCCTTGCTTGGCTGCCCCGGCTCTCAATGGCCTATGTCACTGCTATTAATAGTAAACTGTATATTCTTAAAGAGCTTTTCTGTCTGCTCTGCCAGTTCTGGGGGAAACCTTGGTAAGAAAGATTAAGTTGGGCTGGAGGAAGACAGGAGCAATTAAGAGGTGGGGACAGGAAGCCACCAGAAGAAGAAAAGCCAGGCATTTCTTGAGGGAAATTAACCTTAAGCTGACTTTGAGGCTTTCTTTGATACATTCTTTTAGTGATTGGGTTTAAGATCTCCATAATACAAGAATTAAGGAACTCAGTGGGACCCATGGGTAGATGGAAATGACTGATTTACCAAGTTAGCTGGCCTGTAGGGGAAGAGGACTCAAGGGATGTTCTAGTTGGGTGAACTTCTCTTCTGGCTTTGTTTCCCTTAAATATAAAAATAATTTTTTAAAAATAGAGTAATATGTATCTTTTTGCCAGTCTCTTCCTTTGGTTTTCAAAGTGCATTGCATATTTTGGGAGAAATTCCATTCAATTTTGGTGCTTTTGTGTCTTGCTTATTTATTTTACTGTGGTAGATCTTAAAACAAGATTGTACAGTGTCTTCAAACACTTCAGAAGTAAGACTTTTATTATTGGAATTCTGGAAAAATAGAATTTATGCTTAACTCCTAGTTAAATATAAACCCCACTTTGCCTTGACTCTTGATATTGAAATTCTTTCTAAAATGTCCATCTCTGCTTTTATGTCTATACACAGTATGCCATCATGATCTAATTTTGCTTTCATGATTCAGCATCTTGCAATCCTTCAGTTCTAATAATGTTTTATTGTAGAGGTAGAGGGTGCAGGAGATTGGAATGGGTCTAAGCCATAGCTGAGAAGTTTCTGAATCCTGGGATAGACTTGACTTCCTGGTTCAGTTCTAACTATCTACAGACTCCAGCCCCAAATGCTACTGCTACTCTTTGAGTATGTCCAGAATGAATTCTTTGTTTTCATGTTATCTCCTCTTTAGAGAGGAATAAAGCTCTGATAATGCAAACTGGTGGAAGAGCTGCGTTTATAAATAAGACAACCTCCTCACAGAACTACTCCCCTTGGACATAGCCATCTTCACTTTCAAGCCTAAGACCATGTGCTCCTAAGTTTCTGCCTTGACACACAAGAATCCTATATGAGCCCACGAAGCACATGGAGACTCCCAATTCTTTCCCGAAACAAACAGCTGATGAAGTGTAAATGTATTCACTTACATGGGGCGGAAGAGTCACGCTGCAGTCTGTCTTGGTGTTGTCTCTGAGTTCAAGGAAAAGTACCAGGTTGGAAGACATAAATAGCCCCTCTAAAGACAATTTAAAAAAAACTCCTCTCTCTCACCCTTTCCATCCTAGTTGCCAGAGTGATGATGATGTGAATCACATGGGAAAGACAAGAAAATGGTAGTAGGTCAGGATTCCTATTTACCTTGGCTTCTTTTGCTTGTTGTGATAACTGAGAGAGAACCCACTGCATTAAAACTTTTGCATAACCTCTTTTAGCTCCAGGATTGACCACATTTATGAAGTAAATGGCCAAATAAATCAGAGCTGGGTCAAGGACACAAAGATTCAGCAAAGGGAGCCCTGTGGTTCCTTGCTTATCATGAATGATGTATAGAATGAGGTAATGCAACCAAAATTAAGTGAGAGCTGCAGAGTCACTTTCCACACAGCTGGGAGGGAAGCTTTTTGATGACTACATGATTTTTAAAAATGTCCCAGAGCATTTGAAGACCTGAACTCTAGAATCACATTACTTGCACTCTGATGTCACAAGTATATCGAGCCTTTAAGGAAAGAGAGGCTTCGCTAGAGGGAATATCACAGACATTTTGACATTGGGAGGTTTGGAAAAGCCCTTTTTCCAATAGTCCCTCCCTCCTAATTTGCATTCTTAGTCTTTCAGCCTAGAGAATCAGCACGATTGTCATTGAAAACTTGAGGGATGAAGAAGGTGTGGTAAAGAACATGAGAAATGAAAAACTGAAATGGGGCAGTATGCTCAGAGGGAACTGACTGACAAAAGCAGAGTTTACAAAAAGAGCATCCCCTGAAGTCAACTTAGAAATATGACTTTTACCGGCCTTCAGCTTTCCTGTACTTTCCACTTTCTGATGTTTACCAGGAGGAAGGAAGGAAAGGAACCAAGAAGACTTAGACTCTTGTCCTGACTGTGTAGCTTTGGGCCTCATCTGCAAATTGAAGGGAACACCTGCCACAAAGGGTAGTTTGAGGACTGATGCGATGTTAGTGGCCAAAATATCATTTCTCTTATTCCCTCCTCATTAATATGTTAGTAGATGTCTACCTGAAAGCTGATAAAAATTCTGCTTCCTCCTACTTCTAAAGTAGGCTGTGGGTCTGCTCTTTTTGTAAACTCTAGCCAATTAGTTCCCTTTGGAGGAAAAAATCATGAAGATTACTAGAGGGGGATGAAAAAAATTCAACTCATTATTTCGGGACTCATTTGGATTCACATGACAATTGGGAAAGGGTTAAGAAAGAGGACAGTTATCTACTATGAGTAAAAATAGAACAAGATTCCTACAATCTACTTGTTTTCTATGGTGTCCTGAGCATTATCAAGATACTACTTGACAGGCAAGGAAAATAATCTGCCATGGACCTGTGCCTATTTGACATTTTATTTTATTCTGCCTATATTATTGGCAAAACCTGAAGATGAGAAATATTTCTAAAAAGAGCTATTCCCTGGGTGCCTGACATTCGCAAACATAAAGCTGATAGACTAAGATAAACCTTTAATCTGGGCCTTTCAGGATTTTCAAAGGTATTTACCTGCCAAACAAGAGCTCATGATACTCAGTTGCAAATACATAGGAAAACAATCTAGCATGAATGTGTATTAGCAGATATAAACAAACTCTTTAAAATTAGATAGTTGCCAGTAACTTAAGGTATTAGAGCCAGTGGGTGCAAACTATTACAATAATGTTTTAAATAATTAAAGTCACAGGGAACTTAAAACATAAGAAAATAATAAGCTGTGCTCACTTCAGCAGCACATATATTAAAATTGAAACCATACAGTGAAGATTAGCATGACCCCTACACAAGGATGACACACAAATTCATGAAGCATTCCATATTTTTTGACAACTGCAACAAAAAAAATAGCTGGGGATTGTGGCAGGCACCTGTAGTCCCAGCTACTTAGGAGGCTGAGGCAAGAGAATTGCTTGAGTTTGCTGTGGGCTATGATGCCACAGTCGTCTACCAAGGGTGACAAAGTGAGACTCTGTCTCCAAAAAAAAAAAAAAAAAAAAGCCATTATAAAGACAATGAAAGGCAGATTTAAAAAGAACTAGCTAGAACATTCTAGAATGGACGATAATTGAATGCACTTGAGGTAAGAATTATTTTACTGGAAAGCAGATCTAAAAAAATTATCCAGAAACTAGCATTGAGAGATGAAATGATGGGAAATATATAAGACATGTAAAAATACTTGTAGAATAAAATGGAAAGATAAATACATAAGAAAAAGTCTTAGTTCCTGAAGGAAAGAATAAAGGGAAAAGAGGAAAGGCAGTACTTGAAGAGATATGATTAAGAATTTTTCAGAATTAGGAGTAGACCTAGGTGCTCATGTTCAGGAAACACAACATATTAAATAGTAGATTAAATAGAAAAAAATATATAATAGACTTACTGAAAGGAAATTTCAGAACTCAAAACACAAAGAAGTAGTCTTCAAAATGATAAAAAAAGAAACAATATTTTTTTTTGTAAGAAATGACAATAGACTTCAGTAAAAAAAAAGAAGAATATTTTCAAAGTGCTGAGATAAAATTTTGTTTATTGCATCTCACTCTTGAATAATAGTTTGGTTGAACATAGAGTTTTTTACTGACATTTTAAATCCAGAAATTAGTAGTGAGCTGCCAGAAAGAATGATGAACAAGTGAACTGTTCCATTACAAATAAATTAGTAAGCATCAGATAAATTTAAGTTAGAATTGATTCTATAAAATAACAGTTTAAATAATGGCATAATTTAAAAGAGGTAAAAAGACAAAGAAAAATCAAAAGCTTTATGACAGTAATATGCAAAACGTAAAGGCAATGAATGGATCTAAAGTGTTCTAAGTTCTACTATTGTTTTGAAGAAAAATAGAGGTATTGATACTTTAGACTTTGTTAAAGTAAATATGCATATCAAAGCTTTTTGCCTAACCACTAAAAGAATAGAAATTAAATGTGTAACTCCCAAATCAGTAGGTAAGGGGAAAAGAATAAAGAAAACTCATTTAAAAACTCATTTAATTCAATAGAAGCCATGATAGGAGATAAGTAAATATTTGGGTAAATAGAAAACACAAAATAAGATGATGTTAATAAATTCAAATATGTCAGCCTCCAATAAATAAAAATGGACTAAACTCTCCAGTTAGAAGATCAAGATTATTGTATTGGATTGAAAATAAAAACAAAATAAAAACCAGAGATGAGGCACCATCACAGTAAGTGTCAGTAAATATAGTAAATATCATAAAAGCATTTACACACTGAGTTTTCTGACTACAATGGCATTAAATGAAAAACCAGTAAGTAAAAGATTAAAAAATTATATTCATAAATTAAAAACACATTTACTTGTAAATAAATGAGTCAAATAATCAATAACAATGGAAAATATTTATAATAAAATAGTATTGAAAATATCACTTATAACAATTATGTAATTGAACTAAAGTGCTATTTAAAGAATAATGATAACTGTAAATGTTTGCATTGGACATGAAGAAAATCAGGAATTAATAAATCAAGAATCTAGTAAAGTACGTAATAACCAAAAGGAATTAAAAGGAAGGATATTATGAGGCTTGGAAGATAAGCTAATAAAATAAAAAGCTAAACATTAGGAAGATTTATCAAAATCCAAGAACTGATCCTCCTTGCTCCTTTATGCACTCTGATTCCAGGAAGGTGGAATGACTTACCTAACTGGTAAATTTAAGAAGAATAAGCTGAGATTACTCAACCCAGCAATGCCCTTTTTCTTTTTCCAGAGCAAACCTGTCTGGAGTCAGGACAGTTTCCTCTGTTCCTCCATGCCATATAGATCTATGTGGGCAGCCCCTTTGGGCAATTCCATGTATTCAGTAAGTCAGTCTAATACTGGCTTTCATATGAAGCTACAGCCTCCAACCTATTCTTCAACAGTAATAAAGACACTCCTTTATTTGTGCTCTCAATTTGTTTATAACCTGTGAAGGAGAGAGAAAGCACAAATAAATCTTTTGAGAAATAAATCAGGAATCATTGGTAAGATACAGTAGGTATTAAAAAATAAAATGAACATACTAACCATGTGCCAGTAATTTGAAAAATAAAAATTCACCAGAACTGATTCAAGAAGAAACAGATAAGTATAATGATTAACAATATTCATTCTTTTGTAAAAATCTACACAAATGTGTGTGGATATGTACCCTCAAACTCCTCATTGATAGGTGAGTTCTATAAAACATTTAATCTTGTATAAATCTTTCAAATAATGTTCTTCAACTCAATTTAACATTGAGAAAAAACTGGTTAAACTTGATTATTAAAACAGAAAAAGTCAATATAGAAAACTTTTTACTATTAACATAGGATTAAAAATTAGAAATAAAATATTTTCAAGTCAGAAGATTATTTATGAGGTTTCTATATAAATATTTGTGTTGTGTAAACAAAGTAGGGCTTACTAAGCTATATAAAGATGATTTAACATTAAAACCTCTTTTAACATAATTTAGCAAATTCACTAAAGAAGAATAATACATGAGGATGGACAATTAAGCTGACAAAGTCATCCTAGAAAGAGTGCTATATACCTCATTGCTGAATATCACGGCAGTCATCAGATGGCCACGGTGACCTTTGAGATATTCAATTTCTATATCTCAAAGGTCACTGTAGTGACTGACATTCAGCAATGAGGTATTTTTTTCCTAGCATAAGTTTGTGAACTTACTTGTCAGACCTCATGTGACAATATCTCTGATAGCCATTTCAGAAAGAGTTCCAAAATTGCTTTGAAGGGAGGAGTAGGCACTAGCATTGGTGCATAGCTTCCAAGGGGAAGGGATGTGACTTTAGGCCTAGCAGGTCTGTTCTGCCAAGGCACCGCTTTAGGAGGGCTGACAGATGAGGTCTACTCATCTCAGATGTTGGCACTACTTCTTGCATGTGGGCATATAAGTTTTTCAGTCCTGAAAGATGACCTTGGAGATACTGGGACCTACTTATTCTTCACTATTCCAATGGGAGTCTTGGGGGAACCTACAAGAGGAAGATTAGTAGGTTGGACTACAGCTTCCATTGTTGTAGGTAGTCTTAGGGCCACAAAGGATGCACATTAATACTCTTGGGTACTCACTGATCCCTGATCTATTATGTGTTCTAAATCCTCTCCCCTAGCTAGCACCTCTGCTAGTCTTAGTATTCTACTTAGGGGGTGACCCAGATCCTCATTATCAGGAGGTCCAAGACCCTGATCACTTGTCCTTGATCCTCATTACTGAGAGGTCTAAGATCCTGATCACTTGTTCTTGATCTTCATTACTGAGAGGTCTAAGATCCTGATCATTTGTACCTTTTTCAGATTAGCTTTGCTACAATTGTCCATGTACCATCAAAATTGGGCAAGAAGGGTGCCAGCCCCATATGCTGGAGGTGGTGGGTTCAAACCCAGCCCTGGCCAAAAACTGAAAAAAAAAAAAAAAAAAAAATTGGGCAAGGAATTACCAAGAGGTACCCAAATTCACCCTTAGGATGCTAAATATGCTCTTCTCAGTCTACATTGAGTAACAGCAACTCTGTGTTCTCTTGATAGGCAGCCTCAGTACCCTTGCCACTCCAAACGTGCTACTCATTGTGATTATTGCATGCCTTTGGTTGTTAACCGTTAAGTGCTACCATCTATTATTTTAGGGTCTTCATCCTCCCATTGCTGTCAATGAGCCCAGTTCTACTTTGGCCTCTCCTGCTGTCATCCCTGGCTTACAGAGGGGAACAACCACTGAACTTAGGGCGGCTTGTGACCCTCCAAGCAGCACATTGTTGATTGCTTTGGGCCTCCTATGAGGCACAGTTACCCCATGGATTTTTCATCTTACATAGTATGTCCACTCTTGTATGCCCACATCTTTTGATCTACTTTCTGCCTTGGCAATTCAGGCATTTATGTCTTTGCTTGGGGTGGACTAGGGCCAAGCAAACTTTTTCTGTAAAGGGCCAGGTAGTAAATATTGTGGGTCACAAATAGCTGTGTTTATCTATCTTGTTTTTTACAACCTTTAAAAATGTTAAGAGCATTCCTAGCTTGTAAGTTGTACAAAAATAAGCCTCAGAGCAGATTTGGCTATCAGACCATAGTTTGTGAATGTCTAAGCCATTACTTTTTCATGCTCTGGGAGCCATCCTATTGGTGTTTATACAACCTCCCAGGGTCCTGAACAGGATTTGTGTTAAATTCTATGTCTAATCTTGTGTCTTGCCAGGGTACCCCTAATTCAATAAACTCTTCCTTCTTCAACTTTATATTCTGCCTCCTTTGAGCCAGCATCCTCAGAATCCAGTCCAATGCATATTCTCCTGGCTCTTGCTAGCACATGTTTGCTATGTCCTGCAGCTCCGTTTTGCCATTTTCTCTTTTCTCCTTTATCAAGCTTGGTATGTCCCTGGCTGAGGTATTTTGTGACTTCTTTATTGTCTTAGTTGCCAAGAGAGGAGATAGAAGCATATCCCAAGGGGGAATGCATGTTGTCCTGCAGCAGGGGAGGCCTCTTCCCTATATACAAGTAACAAAGAGAAAAGTAAACCCTAATGGGTGGGGGACTTCTGCAAGACCTGAGGGTTCAAAGGCACAGGGAATTTAAGAGTTTTGGGTCCATTAACTCAGATGTCTGTATCCCTGTGACAGGATTCATTCTTTCCCGACAAGGGTTCTGAACTTACATAGATGACCTGTGTAAGTTGAAAGCTTGATCTTTGAAATGCTGCTGTTCTTATGGTTAAGCCATGCACCTGGTCTTCAGCGTTTCTTCCTTACTCCTTCCTCAGGCTTCAAGATCTGAGAGCCATTTTATGAGATACCATGAAGATCCTTTTGTTTCAATTTAATTGTTAATTGCCAATTAATTTCTATTAGCCTTTCGATATCATTTGCAAAGAACTGATAAATCTTAGCTATAGCCACCCAGTTTCTCCATATCTCTAGGTATTTGTCCCATAGTTCTCAAATGCTGACAAATCCCATTCTCTTATCTATTCTCTTTCACCAGAATACCTTCTCAGTTCACCACTGGTGTGGTAAAAGTTTTAACCATTTCACCACTGCATTGTGCCAGGAATGGGTTCTCATTTCCAGTCAGGCAGAGAGTGATTTATTTTAGCACCTGCTTTCCTGGACTGTCTCAGGTTGAGTTCTCCAAGGAACAGATTCTGAGATATCAATCACTATGTTGGAAGTTTATTAGAGCATGTTCTTGACGTTGACATTTGTGGACCGGATTGGAAAGCACAGCACTGACTGGGGGAGAAGATGGGCTGAGAAGTAATCTCAGTGAAGACCTCACCAGGGGAGCTCTAGAACTGGGATGGCCCTTCAGAGTTGTCCGGACTTGTTGTGAAGGGGCTGAGTCTTTATTCCCCATGAATCAGTGCTTGCATGTGGGATTCCTCAGGAAAGCGATATGAGCTTAGATTGGGCTCTAAGGAGGGCCAACGGCTGAGTTCTGCCTGCCAATAGCATATCCCACTGCTAGGCCAAATTAGTCCTTCAGTCTTAAGGGGCTGTCTAGGTGGTACATCATAGCATTCAGTACTAAGATCCCTATTCACTGGCCACAAATTTATAAACTCCTCCAAGTTAGAAAATAGGATTTAAGTAACAATACATTTAGGAAAAGTAACAAAACTTACAAGGTTTCTAGGAATGAATCCAAGAAACATTCAAGATATTTTAAGAAAAAAATTATAATTTAAAACTTTATTGAGAGACATTAAAGTAGATCTAAATACACAGATGTTGAATGTTTAGGGATGGCAAGATATAAAATTTTAAAGATGCTTATACTCTGTAAATTAATATAAAATCAAAAGTTCAATACTTTTTTAAACTTTGACAATTTTGTCTTAAAATTTATATGGAAGAATGAAGAACCAAGAATAGCCCAAACATTTTAAAAGTAGAACAATGTAGGCAGACTTGCCCTCCTGAATGTCAAAATTTATTAAAAGCTAAAATAATCAAAAACAGAAGAGTAATATCATGGAAATAGACTTCAGCAATCAAATAGAGATCCCAGGATTTGAGCCTTGTTTGAATAAATATTCAGTAAATGATAGTAGCATTGCAGATTAGTGAGGAATTGATAGTTTAAAAAAATGGTGCTGAGATAATTGATTATTTCCATGGAAAAAGATAAAGTTATAGCTGCCTCATCCTGTGTCTAAAAATTTAGTTTCAAAGAGATTTGATATGCATAAACTGTAAACTTTAAAATGTTTACACAAATACATTCAGGAATATCTATATATATTTGAGGTAGGGAAATATTTCTTAAATGAGATCTGAGAACCACATTTAGTAAAGGAAAATACTGATAATATTGACTCCATTAAAAGTTTTGTATGACAAAGACAACTTAAATAAATAAAGTACAATGACAAGTCCTACTGTGAGAGAAGATATTTGCCATATACATAACTGACAGAGAAATAATATCTGGAATACTTAAAGAGCATCCAGAAAAAAAAAAGAAAAGAAAAAATGGAGAAAGAATAAGAGCAAGCAGTTCACAGCAGATGAAATGTGAGTAGCTAATACACTTATTTTATTTTATTTTTTTTTTATTGTTGGGGATTCATTGAGGGTACAATAAGCCAGGTTACACTGATTGCATTTGTTAGGTAAAGTCCCTCTTGCAATCATGTCTTGCCCCCAGAAAGTGTGGCACACACCAAGGCCCCACCCCCCTCCCTC
>CAUYPK010070897.1:0-11580 GCA_963574355.1 Loris lydekkerianus | reverse complement strand
GTTTACATGGATGGAGCTGGAACATATTCTTCTTAGCAAAGTATCTCAGGAATGGAAGAAAAAGTATCCAATGTACTCAGCCCTACTATGAAGCTAAATTATAGCTTTCACATGAAGGCTATAACCCAACTATAGCACAAGTATATGAGGAAAGGGCCAAGGAAGGGAAAGGGAGGGGGGAGGTTAAGATAGAGGAAGGGTAACGGGTGGGGCCACACCTACAGTGCATCTTAGAATGGGTACAGGCAAAACTCACTAAAGGCAGACTATAAATGTCTACATACAATAACTAAGAAAATGCCATGAAGACTAGATTGAACAGTTTGATGAGAATATTTCAGATTGTATATGAAACCAACACATTGTACCCCTTGATTGCACTAATGTACACACCTATGATTTAACAATAAAAAAAAAAGAAAGAAAAAAGCAAACTAAATCAAAATTCTTACTGGTTACCCTATATACACTTACCCTGTATGACCAACATTGCTCTTACATACAATCTTCTAGTAGCAAGAGTAATACACTCTCTAAAATATTGTTAAGCTTTAAAAATCACACCTGATAATTTAAGTGATAAATCTTAAGTCATATTAAGTGACCAGGCTGAGAATCTCTCTGTATAATGTAACAGTATGAATTACTAAGTCTTAAGACAAAAAAAAAAAAAAAAAAAAAAAGAAGAAGAAGAAAAGACTGTATTCTTTAGGGTGGGAAACAAGGAGAGACATAAATGGCTAAGAAATATGAGAAAGAGCTCAGAGACCAAAGCAAATAATGGCAGCGTCTGCTAAATTTCAATCTAGAAGAAAGAAGACTTCAGACAAGGGGCTTTGGCTCTTGCCATCTCACTGGAAAAATACGCATTTAAGACTGAGGTGCTATTTTGGTACATGTGAAATGTACTAAATGTAGAATATAAATGTCTTAACACAAAAACTAAGAAAATGCCATGAAGGCTATGTTAACCAGTTTGATGAAAATATTTCAAATTGTATATAAAACCAGCACCTTGTACCCCATGATTGCATTAATGTACACAGCTAGGATTTAATAAAAATAAATTTCTAATCACAAACGCACACATTTTCAGATACAATTTTCACCAGGTGAAAACTTTATTATATCTGACTTTTTTTTTTTTTTTTTTTTTTTGTAGTTTTTGGCTGGGACTGGGTTTGAACCCGCCACCTTCAGCATATGGGGCTGGTGCCCTACCTTTTGAGCCACAGGCACTGCCCTATATCTGACTTCTATATCTGACTTCTTATGGTCTGATATGATAGTCATGTAAAGACTGGTATTCTAGCCTGTATGACAGTTACATTTTTTTATTATAAATTCTAAAGAGGCATTTGCTTTTCTTCATAATTCTTGAGAGCTGGATTAATGCGACTGGACCTCTTAAAAAATGTTCCTTTCTCAATTTTCAGGTAGCCAGGCATTTTGAGTCAGTGCTAAAATGATGGCATGTCCGCTAAAGTGACATCATAGTGTGAGATTAGAGAGACAGTTCGCTGCTCTTCCTCAGGAGGTCCAATATAATCCAGCTGACTAAGTACTTTGTTGTTAATTGTTTATTTTTGTAATACTATATCACATAACAATAATGTGTGATCAACACCACACACCAAAGTGTGCAGGCTAACTGCAAAATTTCAGTGATAGCTATAACAGCAATGAACAGTTGAAAAATTACTAAGGTCTTTATAGCAATTATTACTTTTTACGCTCAATATTAGGAGAAGAGAATTATTATTATCTTCATTATTTTATTGAGGACTTATAAAAAGGAGGCATATATTCATTTGGCTAAAGTCAAATATCTAAATGGAACAGATCAGATTAGAAGACAGGCAGACTGACTAAAGGCCTGTTCTCTGAGCCGCCAAGAACATTAGACTTATTTTATTTCCTAAGAGGAGAGAATCATTTAAGGTAATGACTTCCTCATCCTATTCAGCACCTGGCATAGTACCTTAAACTTGGAAACTTGATAAAGATTTGCTGGATTGAGTTGCAAAGCACTCAAGATCATTAAGACAGTGAACTTTGAATCGAGCTATCTGACTAAATAAACATCACTTCAAGTAAAAACTAAGGTCCAATATGTCCTTCAAAATAACCAAAAAGTTGAAGCTAATTCTTGAATGTCTAATAAACACTTTTTAACACGTGCATACTTACTCTATTCTACTTATTGAAAGATTAAGAATAAGCTTCTTTGCATAAAATAGTTTTAAATATTTTTAATTGCTTTTGATACTTCTAGATCTTTTTAAGTGTGTTTCTATAGTTTTCATCTTGTTGTTCAGTAATTTAATAGACCTTTTTAGATAATTCATGTGTAAACATTCTACCCCTTCATAAAACCAAAAGAAAAAAAAGTAAACGTTCATTTACTAACTGATGATATGCTATTATTTTGTTTAACGAAAAATGGCAAAGTGGAATTATTGCAAAATGGCAAGTATTACTAATTATGGCAAGACTTTTTTCCCCATTATTAGTAAGATTTGCTAATTAGTAATTAGTAATATTTGCTAATTTTTATTTGCCATAATTAGTAATATTTCATAAATAAGGAATACAGAGGAACTATTTAACATTTAATTAATTATTCCTAGCAGTTGCTTCCTACTGTTGAATATTAATTTTGTTGGTATGATTATTTTCACAGTATGTGCTTTACATGTGATTTATCTGTTAGATGCAACAAGGATTAATGGTTTAAAAGGCATTTTATGTGACTTTAGCCAAGGCTATGTATGTCTATGATAATCTCAATTTTTTTTTTCTTATTAAAAATACTACTGGTAATGTATATATCATAGGATTTGGTAGCTTTTATCACACATTCATTCCTGCATTGAAGAAGATTGTAAACAACCATCCAAGGGGAATATTGACCCAACGTAGAATTGACATGGTCCTCAACTCACCACAAGCTTTTGTTGGTCTCCAAGTGATCATTCATCTCAACTCCAATCAAAAGACTATGAGGGAGTGGCTGTTTGTTCAACAGTACAGCTTCTCCATTGCAGATCCCCCATCTTATCTGAGGCTGTGTCAAGAGAAACCACAAGTTAAGTGATAGCTTGGAACATTTCCCCTTTCTCTTACTTAGATCAACACAAGGGCAAGGCTGGCATTTTCTCAGCTTCCTGAAGCATTACTTATATTAATGCCACTTTGATATTTTGCCACTAGCTCATCCTAGAGGTTAGAGTAGGAAATAGTCCCATGAACTTATTACTTAAATATACCATACTGTCCTTCATTTCATTGTAAAACCACTAGAATAAAATTTTCATTTATTAAAACCACTAGGATAAAATCTTTTCATTCTTGGAACGAAAAAAGGATTTTTTGAGCAGTCACTTGGTTATGTTACACAGATACTATGGATCATATCCCTGGCCATGTTCTTTAGTTTTTTTTTGTGAGCATTGGAAAGCCTAATTTGGGGCTCACATATCCAAGGGTATATATACATCATTATGGTGTGATTTTCTTCTTTCTTTCTTTCTTTCTTTCTTTCTTTCTTTCTTTCTTTCTTTCTCTCTTTTTTTTTTTGAGACAGAGTCTAGTTTTGTCACCTTTGGTAGAGTGCCATGGTGTCACAGCTCACAGCAACCTCCAACGCTTGTGTTTAAGCGATTCTCTTGCCTTAGCCTCCCAAGTAGCTAGGACTACAGGCACCCATCACAATGCCCGGCTATATTTATTTATTTATTTATTTATTTATTTATTTATTTATTTATTTTTTGGTTGTAGTTGTCATTCTCATTTGGGAGGCCCAGGCTGGATTTGAACCCATCAGCTCTGGCATTCTAGCCACTGAGCTACAGGTGCCAAGCCAATATGGTGTGATTTTCAAACACCACTTTATATAGCCATCACTTTTCTTAAATTCTTATTTACACACTCTTGTAGAACACTCACTTTTTTTAAGTGATATTTTTCCTGACTATGTATGTACATAGGTAACAAAGTCAAGTGTTTTAATGATTTTATGTACAGTCTTCCACATGATTTAACCAAAAGGTTCCCATCAATCAAAACCCCTTAAACTCACCCTCTGAAATAGATGTGCATTGTTCTCCAAGGCCTTTAGACAGACTGTCAATAATGTTTTCTAAAATTACTAAAAGGTGAAAAGACTTCATGATTGGAGATCACCTATGAACTCTGGGGCTTTATTCATTTGGTACATGTTAATTGTGAGAGAGAAAGCTGGAGAAGGAAAAAGAGTCTGTCATTCCGAGTCACAAAAACATATCTCTGAGATGTCTTGGTCAGCTGAACACAACACACCCAACTTACAAACTGCAGACAAATTTGAGTTCAAGGTGAAGATCTCCATGGCAAGGTTGCCAGCACTCCTGGACACACAGACTTGATGAAATCACAGGCACTCAGAACACCTTGTATTTGGCAATCACACATCTTCTCATGTAATATTACACTAGTAATGCCATTTTCTAAAACTAATCATCATAAAGAAAAACCAAATACTAAACATTTATCTGCCATTTTAAAATGTAGGGCCATAGACAGAGAAGTGAGTCACCAGAAAAGTTACCTGCAGGAGCCTGTAAGGTGGTGAAAGAAGAAAAACTCCACACAGTTTGGCTGTGGTTAAATGCAAAGGGTGCAGGTACTATTTCTCTTAGGATGATTGATATCTTCTGGAAATAAAGAGTCCTAACAGTCTGATCATACTGCCAGAAATGTCTTAATTTTTAAAATATATCCAATAATTTGAAAAGTATTTTGAAAATTAAAATAACATGCAGGCCAAAGAAAACAGCTTCCCAGTTTTTGAATTTTAGCCTAAAATGCATATAAATACTTCACAAGACAGCTTGTGTTTTTTAAATAAAACCTAGAGCATTTAAAAATAGCACTTGGATTTAAATTGTACAGCAAATCATGAAGAGCTTAAAATGTTTGTAGTTGTGTAGACATACATGTTTCAATAATTCATAAGTTTATATAAATCTACGGAATTTTAGAGCAAACACTAAATATTAAGTACTCCAGGGAATATTGAAAAATAAATATATATAATTGTGACAAAATAAATTTATGTTGAAAAATTAACCTCATTTGGTACATACTAAAGAGTAGATCATGAATATCAGATGATGATTAAAATCAGTACTAAGCTTGATAAAACTTTGCATGCATCACTGATTAAAAGCAGAATGATTATTGAGATCAGACAGTGGTGTTTGTGGTGCCATGGTGGGTCATAATAAATTCCATGTGAGTAGGAAATCTATCTCGAAACAACGGAATGAATTTTCCTAGATCCCATTTTACTACAGTGGCTTTTTTCAAAATCAAGTCATCTTCGATTGTTTCATCTTGTAATCCAGAGCTGTTTATATACAATGTGACATTAAGCAAATGAACTTATATTTGGACGCTATTTATTTAAAAACGTGAATGTTGTAAGAAAGGTTCTTTATCACTGAGCTTTAATTCATTCACTATTTTTTTAACCCCACATTGTTTTAAGAATGATTCTTTAAAACATGTAAACAAAATTTGGATAAAATACACTTGAGTATATGTGAGTAATAAAATTGATTTAATGTGATAAAAATGTTCAGAAAGTAATATGAACCTAGGTTTGTACTAAATGTAGACAAACATACACATAAACACACACACACATGGAAAAATAAGATCTCGGTAGCAGGTGAATCCACACTTGCAGTAATCACATGCCTTTATTTCCAATTTTAATACAAAGTTTGGCCATATATTTGGCTCTAAATTTTCCAAGAGCCAAGACAAAGAGGGAAGTATGATTAATTATAGGCATGTCTATAAAGTAAGAAGAGATCACTCTTCTGATTTTATTTTTGATACTAATAAGAGGAATCTTTCTGGGTGGTGCTTGTGGCTCAAAGGGGTAGGGCGCTGGCCCCATACGCTGGAGGTGGTGGGTTCAAACCCAGCCCAGGCCAAAAACTGCAAAATAAATAAATAATAAATAAATAAAAATTAAATAAAAATACATAAATAAAAAAAAGAGAGAGAGAGAGAGAAATCTTTCCTGAAAGGAGAAGTCAGTTGATGTGGAAATTTCATTCCTATCTTATTTTACGAAATTGCCACAAACACCCATTCTCCACTAACTGCTATTCTTATCAGTCAGTAGCTATCAACTTTGAGGCATAACCCCCTACCAGCAAAAAAAAATTGCAACTGGCTGAAGAATCAGGTGATCATTAGCAATTTTTAGTATTTTTAAATTGAGGTATTTCCGTTCTTAGTCATAATGCTATTTCATACTTCATAGACAATAGTATAGAGACAACTTTCATATGTGATATGCACCCAAAAAATGTGCATAACTCATTTATTTGCAATATTTGCTTTGTTGCTGTGCCCTGGAACAAAATCCATAGTATCGCCAAAATATGCCTGTACTAAAAATATGTAATATTAACTTGAAATTTAAATTTCAGTGTTTTTTATCTAAATGCTGCTCCACTGCACCTTTCTAAGAGATTAAAAGTGCAGATACATATACTAATTTGATGCGTGTAAGTGACAATGTCTCTCCAAAAAAGAATTGTATTTATGTAAATGAGTGGGTGATGAGATTAGTCAACATAGTTCAAAAATATATAATCTGAATATTTTAAGCAAGAAGGCACAGGTTAAAAGCCTACCCTATTTCTTGGTGGCACCTGTAGCTCAAGTGGCTAAGGTGCCAGCCACATACACCAGAGCTGGCGGATTCAAATCCAGCCCATGCCTGCCAAACAATGACAACTACAACCAAAAAATATCTGGGCACTGTGGCGCGTGCCTGTAGTTCCAGCTAGTCTGGAGGCTGAGGCAAGAAAATCACTTAAGCCCAGGAGTTTGTGGTTGCTGTGAGCTGTGATGCCACAGCACTCTATCCAGGGCGATAGCTTGAGGTTCTGTCTCAAAAAAACAAAAACAAACTATTCTTTCTCTTAAAAACCTACCCTGAAATTATGACCTATGTGGACATAGGCATTCCCTTGATATTACTGATTTTTTAAAAAAATTTTCTTACCTTGGAATGATGAGAATTTTATTTTTTGTACAGCATTCCTCTAAAGAAAATTCCAGCTAACATTTATTAAACAATTACTAAGTCTTCAGAGTGAAATGTCTGCATTTTCAATGTGTAGTGGTTTTATGCCTCATGGTACCTTCAATATAAAGTTTCTCTGGAACTATTGGGCTTAAACTTTCATCAATCATTTTGAATATTTAATATTAATTTCATGACCCAAACACCTCTAACCAAGTAGATGGGCATAAAAGGTTAAATATAATATGATCTAATGAAAATCCAGTTTTATACATCTGTACCTTAAAATAGTCCAAAAATATTCTTTAGAATGTCTCTGACAGAATATAAAATGTACCTCAAAACCAATATTATTTAATGCACTTAAAATTACTTTACTGAGTTAGTAGAGCATACACATATGCCATTCAATATGTTAAATATGAAGCATTATTGAGTTAATGCTTTTCCAT
This sequence comes from Loris lydekkerianus, assembly GCA_963574355.1. Lineage (NCBI taxonomy): Eukaryota > Metazoa > Chordata > Mammalia > Primates > Lorisidae > Loris > Loris lydekkerianus. Next base: position 4,038 of record CAUYPK010070897.1, on the reverse strand, counting down.
ATTTCTAATCAATAATACATTTTAGGAAAGAGTTCAAATAAGCATGTATTATTTGACTAGACATACCTCATTTCACTTTCTTCTCACTTCTTATTTAATACGTAAAACTACGTTTTTGTCCCTGGGTTAGAGTCACTCTGATTCTATGAATTAATTTTACAACGCTATTGGAAAAGAAGAATTACAAAGTGCAAGTGTTGGCACTGTGACAAGTTAATAAAGTTTGCTTATTATAACATCCTTTTCGCAACTCCCCACATCCCTGCTGCTCTCTAGGCTACCCACATCCCCATATCTGTCTCTGCTTCCTTAACAGGGGTAGTTTATATAAACTACTTGAGATCCTTGATAAGAAAAGCAGAATAAATCATTTATAATTGAATTTCATTTTTGAATCAGAGAAATCAATGTACTTAGCTTAAGATATAGAGAAAAAACAAATAAACAAACAGATGTAGAATTTCACTCTAATGATGACCACTAGTAATATCAGGGAAAGCTAAAATTCACTGGATGCCTGCCCTATTCCCATTACTCTTCCAAGCTCTTTACATGTGATTATGGGTCCTTTGAACAACTTTGTGAGGTGTGTACTATTTTCCTATTTTTGCCAATAAAAACACCTTAATATGGAAAGGTTGTATGGCTTATCCATGTATGCACAGGTGAATACATGGATAGATCATTAAATAGGCCACAATGCAGGAGAGTAACTCTTTGGGGACTGGGTTCTGAACTGCTAATTTATTAAGAAAACCAATATAGAAGGTATCATAATGATGTATGTTGGGGACCAGCCCTAAACTACACCAGAAGGTCTTTCCCAGTGACTGGCAGGATGAGAGGATGAGGGAAAAATAAAGAGTTGAGACATAAGAAGAAAAGCTTTTAAGAAGCTGGCCAGAGGACTTTCCACCTCCAAGCATGAGAACCAGTGAAAAGCCCCTAAATCTGGCCTAGCTCGATGTTTATTATGCACATCACTGTTTTAATCATAAATTGAACGGGGAAGGCTAAACCCTTGCACGGTGGTTCTTGCTGGGCTTGCATTTTCTAACCAAACTATTTCTTTAACTAACTATGTTAATTAGACTGATTTACCTCTTACTGTTGTTACTCTAAGTTATTTGTGATCTTAGTACAAACAGAGCATGGGACAGGGAACACAGTCCAAGAGCAGGATGCCAAACAGACCCCAATCAGACCATGCACACAAAGCTCAGCAGTGGTGATTAAGCACCCAAGAAGACATCAAGGAGACATTTTCCTCTTTATCTTCCTGAGAGACTTTCTCTCTTAGAGAAAGGATTTAGGCACCCTCCCTCTCTCCAGCAAGCTCAGCACCCCCTCACTATTTTCCTAACTCCTCAAATGCACTCACTTTCCCAGAGAGGGCAGCGAGCTTTGTCTCTCAGTGTTCAGTGATCTCTGGGCCAAGTTGTACTGGGGGAAGGGGGACGAAACTCCAGAAAGACAGTCTGCTTGAAAAGGCCAGGCTTCAGGCTGTTTCACTTTGCAACAGATTTTGGGTTTCTCGGGCTTGTTCCTGTAGTCCAAATGTGTACATGCTTTTCTCTAATCCACTTCTCTCCTGTCTCTGTTCCCTTTAGCCTATCATCTGTGGTTATTTTCTTAATTCAATTCCTAACATACTTACAATAAACAATTGAAAATTGGTTTTAAGCTTATTACAGGGTAGAAAGGCAGATCTATTTTTAGATCTCTAAGTGTTCTCCATATATCTCTCTAAAAGGAATGTATTAATTTGCATTCCCACCAGCAGTGCAAAAGTGTTCCCTTTTCTCCACATCCTCGCCACCATCTCTGGTCTTGGGATTTTGTTTTTTGGGCTAATCTTACTGGAGTTAGATGGTATCTCAAGTAGTTTTGATTTGCATTTCTCTGATGGTTAAAGATGATGTGCATTCTTTCATAGGAAAGGGTTTCCTTTTCTGTACGTCTTCAACAACAAAGATTGTCTTTTGTATTTTTGTAATAGCCATCCCTAACAGGTGTCAATTGAAAGTGGTTTTAATTTGCATTTCCTGATGCTTAGAGATGTGGAACAGTTTTTCATATATCTGTTGGTCATTTGTATATTTTCTTTTGAGAAATCTCTATTTAGATCCTTTGTCCATTTTTAATTGGTTATTTGTTTTTAGTATTGAGTTATTTGGGTTCTTTATATATTTTGCATATTAACCCTTTATGGTTTATCTCTTCACTGTTTACTATTTCCTTTACTTTGCAGAAGCTTTTTAGGTTAGTATAATCTCATTTGTCTATTTTTGTTTTTGTTGTCTATGTTTTTGGGATCATGTCCAAGAAATCATTTCCCAGAGCAACGTCATGGAGTTTTTCTGCTATGTTTTCTGAAAGACATATTCTCACAGCAGAAAACTTTAGCATTTGCAATACATTCTCCCCTACCTGTTGATTAATCTTTCCTTTTCTGGATACTTTTTGATGAGAAATGATACCTTGTTATGAAATTTTTTTCAAACCTAAGCAAAACTGTTTTCTCTTTAGTTATTTTTTCCATTTTCATTCCTCTGTTGCTAAAATGTAATTTTTGACTATGTTCATATTAATTTTTATGGCCTTCTATCAGTTAGCCTTAATGAAAATCCAGACAATACAATAAGTAATTGAGGTGAAGGCTGTGTTAACCAGTTTGATTTAAGCATGCCAAATTGTATATAAAATCAGCACATTGTACCACATAAATGTATTAATGTATACAGTTATGATTTAATAAAAAAATTAAAAAAATAAAATCCAGACCTAATGAAATGGATCCATAAAAAACCATTTTAATTCTTATTTCCTTCCACAATTTAAAATGAGTTTAAATAGGTTCTCTTTTTGATGTTAGAAATGATGGAATAACAAAAAGACTGAATAATACAAACATTGTTTAAAATATTTAATGAATCTTCAAACCATTCAAGTTGACTCGAGGAATTGTTTTATAATCATTATTATTTATAATTATCAGTGTTCACATCTTGTTAAGTTGTTCCACATACTCTATAGCAAAATATTGAAAGTATTAAATAGTACCCTCTCACTTAGGGAAATTCAATAAATTATGACTGATTTTCTTCTGATATAGTGATAAACCTTTTATTGTGATTGTCATAACTTGTGAATATTTATAAATATATGCTACACGTATATAATCTCATTTGTCTAGGTGACTATGGTTATAACTGGGGAAATACTATGGTATTATTAAGACCCCAGAATTGTTTTTCAGCTATTTTTTAACCACTGATAGAAGGCCTATATGAACTAGCTATTTGACTAGCACATGGAAATGGATTTGGGAGTTACCAGCAATCTGAGAGATTATTTTTCACTAATGAACTCTATTTTAATCTTCTTTATTGTGTTGTCTTAAACCATAGAAATAACATATTAAAAATTAAAACAGGTAAATATATAAAATATAAAAATTGTTCTCTTGCTGTCCATCTTTACAGAGTTACCTCTAGTCTGATGTTTTCTATGCATATACAAATGTAAGCAGATATTATATATACTCACATTTTTAACAGAAAATGAACTCACAGTCCCGATAGTGTTCTATTCTGTTATTTTTTTTTTTACCTAAAGTATATCATGTGTATGTTTCCATGCATATGTTACCTCATATAAATTTATTCATGATATTTTTCTTTGTAAGTAATCTATTTTCAGATAGCATTATCCCTCAGCCTTTTTCTTTATGACTTTTAGGTTTTGGGTCATTCCTAGACAGGCTTTTCCCACCCCTAGATTTTAAAAGAATTTTAAAATATTTTCTTCAAGCTTTTAAAAATAGCTCTGTGTGTTTGTGTGTTTAATCCTTGTGGTATGTAATTTTGTGTGTGATATGAAATAGAGATATTAGTTTACTTCTTTTTTTTTTTTTTAGTTCCAAGCATGGAATATGCCATCCTTTCCTCCACTTTTTTTGGCAGGATTGTTCATACACTGTTAGTCATAGGTTTTTTTTTTTTTTTTTTTTTTTTTTTTTTTTTAAAAAATTTTATT
>CAUYPK010070895.1:0-55246 GCA_963574355.1 Loris lydekkerianus | reverse complement strand
GTTAAACAGGCCCATTAAACACATGCTGAATGAATGAAGAAGAGAATGCAGGTGCAGGAAATCACACAGCTCTGTGGGACCAGCCTGAGCACAGGAGGGTCAGCCTGAGCTCTGTGGGACCAGCCTGAGCACAGGAGGGTCAGCGTGAGCTCTGTGGGACCAGCCTGAGCACAGGAGGGTAAGCGTGAGCTCTGTGGGACCAGCCTGAACACAGGAGGGTCAGCCTGAGCTCTGTGAGACCAGCGTGAGCACAGGAGGGTCAGCATGAGAGCAGCAGCCACCCAGGGCCCACAGCGAGTCAGGGAGCCTAAAATGAGAGCTCCAAGCACTGAAGGCTCAGCTGGAGATTCCAGGCAGAACGGTGCCTCCAAGCCAGACCTGCAGGCAGCGTCCACACATCTGAGGAAGCTGATGTGAGTGGCGATTAGAGCAGGAGGCCACGAGAGCCACACGTCTGAGGAACCTGATGTGAGTGGTGATCGGAGCAGGAGGCCACAAGAGCCACACGTCTGAGGAACCCGATGTGAGTGGCGATCAGAGCAGGAGGCCACGAGAGCCACACGTCTGAGGAACCCGATGTGAGTGGCGATCAGAGCGGGAGGCCACGAGAGCCACACGTCTCAGGAACCCGATGTGAGTGGCGATCAGGGCAGGAGGCCACGAGAGCCACAAACAGAAGCATGGGGGGGTGTCAGCTTTGCAGGGACGGGCAGGCACCTAGGGTGACCCTACCTGTAACTTCTCTAGGAAGCTGGTGGGCTGGGGCTGAAGACGTGGCCCAGCAGCTCTACCCACCTGACCATGAGCTGTGGAGACACACAGTGCGGACTATGTCAGCATGTGGTGTCCCTGAGATCCTTGCTTGCTGTTGGAATGACAGTCGCTGGGCCTGGTTCACTTCACAAAGCTTCATATTTTAAATCTAAGGCAGAAACAACAACCAGACATCACTACAGATGGCAGCAAACTCTGCCCCTGGGCCCCACCAGACCCACCCACGGGTCTTGCAGAATCCCCACCTAGGAGTGTGCAAGACGTGCCCCATGTGTCCCAGCAAGCACCAGTCACAAAGGCGTCTTCCAGGATGACCAAGGCCACAATCTGCAGAGAGCAGATGGTCAACAAGTTCTGGGCAAGAATCTCATTGAATAGTCCAGTCGGCTCAGAAGCAAAAGTCTGGCAGCAAAGCTCATTTGTCCCCAAGCAGGGTCAACCCTCAGTTCCACCACAGTGGCTGTCAATACTTGTCAATCACCCTCAGGGTTGGAGGCCCCTAAGAAACGTCCCAAATCACCCTTCCATCAAGTGCAAATTCCTTCAATTCAATATGCTGAAATATCTATAAAGGTTGCCACAGGGAGGGGGAGTTAGTTTAGTCTAAATATACATTAGTTAAAGAAACTCATTTTGTAAAAAAATTATTGCCTATGGAGGTTTATTTTTCATAGGAAATCACAGTCATGGACCTGATGGAATTTGATCCTTGCCAAAACCAACTTATAAGAAACCACATCTGTTTGTAAAACCACTTCAGTGACTCTTTTGCAACTGAGAAAATAAAATGCTATAGAAAACAAGCATTGCACACTCTCTGGTCCTTTAAAAGAGAAACAGGGAGGGAGATCCATGTCAGAGAGCTCCCCAACCTGCTGACCTACCACAGAAATAAATGACGTGATTGAAAATTAGTTACCCGGAAATGCAAATTAAAACAACATGAAGATCTCCAAATCCAGAGCACGGACCACACCTGAGACTGGTGAGGACATATGGCAACAGGACCCTTATTTGCCACCCTGGGGGGCCAGACGGTGCAAAGAGGACAGTTCGATGGTTTCTCACAAAACTGAAGACAATGCCTGCAATCATGATCCTTGGTACCTGCACAAAGGAGCTGAGATCTCATGCCACAGAGGAGCTGGAATCTCATGCCACAGAGGAGCTGGGATCTCATGCCACAGAGGAGCTGAGATCTCACGGTCATGGAGGAGCTGAGATCTCACGGCCACAGAGGAGCTGAGATCTCATGTCACAGAGGAGCTGAGATCTCATGTCACAGAGGAGCTGACATCTCATGGTCACAGAGGAGCTGAGATTTCATGTCACAGAGGAGCTGAGATCTCACGGCCACAGAGGAGCTGAGATCTCATGTCACAGAGGAGCTGAGATCTCACGGCCACAGAGGAGCTGAGATCTCATGTCACAGAGGAGCTGAGATCTCACGGTTACAGAGGAGCTGAGACCTCATGGCCACAGAGGAGCTGAGATCTCATGCCACAGAGGAGATGAGATCTCATGGCCACAGAGGTGCTGAGATCTCATGCCACAGAGGAGCTGAGATCTCATGGTCACAGAGGTGCTGAGATCTCATGGTCACGGAGGAGCTGAGATCTCATGGTCACAGAGGAGCTGAGATCTCATGGTCACAGAGGAGCTGAGATCTCACGGCCACAGAGGAGCTGAGATCCCACAGCCACAGAGGAGCTGAGATCTCATGGTCACAGAGGAGCTGAGATCTCATGGTCACAGAGGAGCTGAGATCTCATGGTCACAGAGGAGCTAAGATCCCACAGCCACAGAGGAGCTGAGATCTCACGGCCACGGAGGAGCTGAGATGTCACGGTCACCGAGGAGCTGAGATCTCACAGCCACAGAGGAGCTGAGATCTCACGGTCACAGAGGAGCTGAGATCTCACGGCCACAGAGGAGCTGAGATATCATGTCACGGAGGAGCTGAGATCTCACGGCCACGGAGGAGCTGAGATCTCACGGCCACGGAGGAGCTGAGATCTCACAGCCATGGAGGAGCTGAGATCTCATGTTACAGAGGAGCTGAGATCTCATGGCCACAGAGACCTGCACAGAGGTGTCCATACAGGAGGGGCGAGATGCCCTTCAACAGGGTGGGTAGGGAGCCATGGCAGCCCCACAATGGGACAGGACTCAGTGCTGAGAAGATAGGGAGGGAGCACAAGCACATCTGAATAAGTGAGAAGCAACCCTGGAAAGACCACATTCAAGTGGTTCTAACTACACCACAGTCTGAAAATGACAAAAGCAGAGGCAGTGACAAGACCTGTGGTTTGTGGGCATGGGAGGGAGGGGACAGGTGCAACACTCTGGCTTCAGGGCTTGAAGCTGTCCTGTGGGATTCTGTGCTGCCAGACACAGGTCATCACATGCATCCAAAGACACAGGAAGCTTGAGACTCAGCCGTGGGTCCACTGTGACTTCTGTGGTAGTGTGGGGACAGTGTGGGTCACAGCATGTCCGGCCGTGACAGACGCACCCTCTGGTGAGGATGTTGGGGGTGCGCAGGCCGTGCAGGTGGGGACAGGAGATACATGGAAAGTGCCTGTAGCTTCCACCCAATTTTGCTGAGAACCCAAAACTGCTCTAAAATATATAGCCTATTTTTAAAAAAAAATTAACCACCTGACAGGATGATACCAGGGCTGTCAGCACAAAATTCAATGACAGGAAATAAACCATAAGAAATTCCATGATGATTTCTTAGGGATGCCTCATACTCACTCTAAATTCTAATTAGTCACCCTGGTGTTTAATCAGCCAAACTAATGAACCCTGGGGAGGGAGGGAGGGAGGAAGAGGGTGGGGTAGGGAAAGAGAGAGCAGGAGAAAGAGTAGAGGGAGAGAGAAACCAGGAGAGGGACAGGAAAGCAAAAAAAAAAAGACGATTTGCCCATGTGAGGCTGATTTTTCTCCATGGCTTTATTTGGACATCAGCATTCTATATTCTTAAGGGTTTTGTTTTTAATAATATATGTAAGCCCTTATATTTATCACCAGTTCAGGTTCTAAAATTCATCTGTTCAAGGCTGATGTGCCCCATACAAAAGACCTCTATCACCCTCTGTTGGCGGTAGGCAGAGTTGATAAGTTTGCTTGGCCACTTAATTTCTCTCATTTCTGTTACCATGCAAAAGTTAAGTCACTTCTGTATTCGATTTTTTTTTTTTTTTTTTGCAGTTTTTGGCCAGGGCTGAGCTTGAACCCGCCACCTCCAGCACATGGGGCCGGCGCCCCACTCCTTTGAGCCACAGGCGCCACCCTCTAAATTAGATTGTTAATGTAATTAAATAAATGCCTTGGCCATTTTATCTGTCTATCTTTAAAATTGGAGCGCCCTTGCCCATGAGTTGGTTGACCTGTTCCATCGCTGTGTGGAGGGTCTGTAACTAGCACAGTGGCCAAAGGGACATTCCATAATCGCTCAGCATCTCACTGGGGGAGGGGGGGCGCTTCCTGGACGTTCCTGGAATCTGGGTCATCTCTCCCAGAACCTTTGGGTTCTGACTGTGAGCTGACACGCTGCCTGGCAGTGGAATGGACAAAAGGGCCCAGGAGGAGTCCAGCTCTGAGGCTACTGACCCACCAGCACAGTGCTGCCCTGATAAGAGCCGCAGTGTCCCCCAGTCTCTGCAGACACTGTGACCTGCATTCCCTCTCCCTCTGCAGAGCGACCGCATCTGGGTGGAGTGCGGGGGTCATTCTAACATTTACAGCTGAGAAGAACAAGCCTCAGGAAAGGGCAGATTGCCCTCCATGGCCACAAGAACACATGACCACATCCTCTCACCATAGTGAGCTGGATTCAAATCCAAAGGCATTTTAGCACACTGACCACTATCAAAGCACAGGGAATTTCAAAATGAAGATAAAATTTCCACCCTTGGGCAGCCACCTAAAATTATATTTTGAATAAGCATTCAGTAAATGCTTATTGGATGAGTAACATAAGAAAGTTACTTCTAGCTATTACAGGAGCACATGTTGGGGGGACTAGCGGGGTGGGGTCTAACTGAGCACAGGAACTCCTGACACAGGGGGTGTCAGGAGAGGCCAGCCCAGGAGGTCAGGAAGTGACCTGACGTGGGACGTGCAGGGTGGCTCCCAGGCAGGAACTGGGAGGGGTCAGACATGCCCCAGCAGGTGCCCATCACCAGGGGATGTCGAGCTTGCTACAGGTGAAACGCCATGTGCCAGCCCAGCTGGCAAGGCCTGCAAGTAAGTCAGTGAACTGCAAAGGCTCCAGAGGCCACTGTACAGTCCTCAGAAAAGCAAATCCCAAGAGCATCAAGAAGGGAAACATCTTCACTGCCTGAAGGCACAGAGCACAAAAATCAGGCAGGACTCTTATCACCCTGGGAACAGGGAGGACCAGTAAAAGGGCCCCAGGGGTCACCTGCCACAGACCCAGTGGGAGGGAGGCGCTGCAAGGGAGGCTGAGCCCTGCCCAGGCTCCCTGTGGCCATCCCGCCTTCCTTCGCTTGGCAATGAGGCAGAGAAAGGGCAGCTTCCCACAGAGCAGCACCAAGAAGGCCAGAAGACAGGGCCCCTTTTGCACCAGTGGTCCCCACCCTGCCTGTCTTACACAGCTTCCCTTGGGGTCTTGGGGACACAGCCTCCTGGCACCTGCAGTTGGGCAGAAGAGCACACTGGCGTGCAGCACGGGGGCACAGAGTGCTGATAGTGCCCAGAGCACGCGGCAAGTCCGTGTGTGGCTCAGAGCTCAACTGGAGTTTCCTGACACCCCCGGGACCACTGAATTTGAGTAGAGGTAGGAAGGGTGTGCAGTGAGGGCCAGGCTATGGCCATGCAGTGTCTCCCCGGGGCCCAGGCTGTCCCCGTCATGGGGATGTGCAGTGAGGGCCAGGCTATGGCCACCCAGTGTCTCCCCAGGGCCCAGGCTGTCCCCATCGTGAGTGGCCAGCCCATAGGTCTTCTAGGCTGGTGCTCACACATGTCCTGGCTTGGGTTCCCCTCCTGGTCCCCCAACCTAATTAGCCCCAGTTAAGTGGTCCCCTAGTCATGCATACTTCTCAACACTTAGCGCCACATCATCAGATAAACAACCGTGCTGCCTGCAGGCGAGGCGGTCGCAGCTGTGGGCCTGCACTTGCTCCCTATCCTCATGGGCACGTGTGTCCACCTGCCCCAGACCTCAGCCTGTCCCTGCCGTCCTTCCAGGGCCCCTGGGCAAGCCACACTGTGCAAGCCATGCTTCTAGGTTACCCACCTGCTTTAGCATGAGCTGCAGGTGTGCTGGGCACTTCCCACCAGGGGACCACTACCAGCCTGGCACTCCAGGATCACCCAAAGCAGATTTTACCAACACCCTCCTTGGGAAAGACACGGCTGGCTGCCTTCCTCATTCTGTGGAAACAAAGTAATTAATTATGAGAAACCTCATTTTATCTATATAAATGTGTGCTTTGTAACATGCACATCTCAGCCTCCCAGAAAGAAAGGCTTGTGTCTGCTTTCTTTATCAATTAGCAGGTGCCGAGTGCCCAGTGGACAGAGTGTTTGTTGAATGAATAAGTGACTATTCCGTTTCCTATAATCTCAAACATGAGGGGAGAGAGGTCAGTCTCCCAGAGAGAAGGGGCATTTTGTCCACTAAGAAGGAGTAAATGCCCACCCACCCACCTCTCCACTCTAACACAGACACAGAGGGACTCAGAATGGCTGTGTGTGTGTGTGTGTGTGTGTGTTTGTCTCCTAGGGATTGCACAAATTCCCACAACTGGGGGGCCGAAGTTCACTCTCCCAAGTCGGGGAATCAGCAGGCTTGCCCCCTCTGAACCAAGGGAGACTCCAACCAGCCCCCCTGTGGCTTTTGGCAGTGGCTGCCAGGCCCTCTGTCCCCTGCCTATGTCGTGCCCCTCCAGCCTCTGCCCCCACTGCCAGCACAGTCCTGGGGTGCACTGTTTTTTGGAGGCTCCTGGGGGTTGAGCTGAACAGGGAGGAAGGCCTGACCACCTGGCACAGGGGTAGATGGAGCATTTGGGTGACGCCGTGACAGGTTTGAACACAGGACCCCTCAGGGGTAAGATGGCTCCGAGGGACTCACAGCTTAAAGCACCCCAACCCTGGGTGCTTTCATGCCAGCAGGGGCTTCAGAGGTATAAATAAACAGCCAAAGTGGAGACAGGGCTGGTCTGGCCAAGGAGCACATCCTGGCTCACTGGCAGCTGGGTTTGGGAGGAGACAGGTGCCTTCTGTATGGCTGGGAGACCTCTGGGCCCCGCTCCCCACAAGCCACAGTGATGCGCACAGTTGTTGGCATCAGTGCCTCAGATGCTGTTTGGAATTATCTGCCAGTTTTTTCAACTCCATTTCTCTTCTCCAGAGCCTATTTTCAGAGTAAAGAAAGAACGGAGCAAAGTTGGGAGACAAAGGGCCCGAGGGCCTCCGTGTGGTGCTGGGGAGCTGAGGGACGCTGACTCTGGGGCTTCAGCAGCACAGTGGGGCGGGGGGAGCTGGCCGCCCTCACCGTCCAGACTACAACTGAGGCATTGGTTGAGTTTACAACAGCTGGGAAGGTCACCCTGCAATTTCACATTCTTTATGGAACAACCACTCTTTCCATGGGGAATCTTTTCTCTAGATGCTCTGAAACAATTCTTCTTGTTTTCATCTTTATAAATCTAGATGAACGCAAATAACCATGAACCCCAAACAGAGGACCTCATCTGTTAGCAGACTCATATTAGCAGGCTAATGAGAACTTAAAGGCTCTAATTAAAGCCAGACTCAAAATATCTTCCTGAGTAGATCAGAAAGCACCAGTTTAACAAAAACAGAACTACCTTATCTTCCCCAGGTGGTTGTTAGTTTATTTTCTATGTTTACAAGATGCTGTAAAGTATTCCGATCTGAAGTTGATCACTAAGGAGTGTTAATGTGTATAAATGGATTTGTGGACATCTGACGATTTGGGAAAGTGAGCCACCCCACGTGCACCAGGCGAGCAGGTAGCTGGATGGACGTTGAACATGCGACCTTCAGCCTCAGCTGTTAGCGATGGTGAGCACAGTGTCTCTCATCTCAGGCTCTAGGATGGCACCTCTGACCCCTGGCTGAGCCAGCATCCTTGAGCCAGTGGCCTTTCTGTCAGCTGCCTCACCGTGCCATGGGGCGCAGCCGCCCAGTCCCATGGAGCCCATCACCCACAGCGGCTATGGGGATGGATGCCCTCTGCCCACCCAGAGGGACCCACAGCTGTGAGCTCCAGGGGCCCCCACTCTGCAGGAGGAGCCCAGCTACTCCTCAAAATAAGCAGTGAGAGGCAGAGGGCAGAATCTGTCAGACATGGGGAATGAAGTCACCTCCTGACCTGGCCAAGCCTTCCTCAGCAGAGTGGCACCAGACCTGTTTTTGCAAATCCTTTATTTTCTTCATTTTCCCTGGGCTGTTCCTGTATTAACCAAGTATATAGGGTCAAAACACACTCATAGCCCAAGACTCAAATGCCTTAATGTCCATAAAATTGGAATTTAAAGTGTGACCCGCCCAGCCCCCAGCCTTTGCCGTGTGTTTTTTTTTTTTTTTTTTTTGAGACAGAGTGTCAAGCTGTCCCCCTTGGTAGAGTGCCGTGGCATCACAGCTCACTAGCAACCTCAAACTCTTGGGCTTAAGCGATTCTCTTGCCTCCACCTCCCAAGTAGCTGTGACTACAGGTACCTGCCACAATCCCTGGCTATTTGGGGGTTGTAGTTGTCATTGTTGTTTGGCAGGCTCACGCTGGATTCGAACCTGCCAGCTCCATGTGGCTAGTACCCTAGCCACTGAGCCACAGGCACCGAGCCTTTGCTGTGTGTTCTAATCCAGCCCAGCGGGTGTTCGGGCCCTTTCTGCAGTACTCTTGCTCAGAGTGGATGCCCCACTATGGGCTGAGGTGCGTCCACGGGTCAGAGAGACCAGCAGCCTCCTTCACAGGGCTGGGGGGAAACCATTGTCACCAGCAGCACAGTCAGGGAGAGGCCACAGGGAGAGAGACAGACAGAGAAGGGAGTGGTCCTGGCCGCAGAGCTGGCCAGGGGGATGGAACACAGCTGAGCAAGGCCGCTGGCTGCTCCCCACAGCAGGCTTGTGAGAAGGAGACTCCATCCTTCAGGGTTCAGCCCAGAGCGCAAGATCTGCCCACCGGTCAGGAGCACCCTGGTCTGTCCAACCAGCAGCCCTGGCCTAAGCTGGGCTCCCACCTTGGCTGTGGGCAGAGGCCTCTCCCCAGCCCTCCAGCTGAGACAACCCCATCTGTGTGGCCAGTGTCCTCTGAGCTGTGTCCTCAGGGGTTGTTTGCCCATCTACAGTGCCAGCAGCCCTAGACCTGAAACCGGGTAAAGGGCGGAGCGTGAAGCACCAAGTCTCTCATCTGAGCGTGTGGGCTGTGCCTGTGGAAGTGTGTGCAGACCTGTGTGAAGACACTGTGCCAATGTGTGTGCAGATGTGTGTGCAGACCTGTGTAGATGTGGGTGCAGACATATGTGCAGATGTGTTCAGACACGTATATAGATGTATGTGCAGACCTGTGTGCAGACACTGTGCCGATGTGTGTGCAGATGTGTGTGCAGATGTGTTTGCAGACCTGTGTAGATGTGGGTACAGACATATGTGCAGATGTGTTCAGACATGTGTGCACACGCATATAGATGTATGTGCAGACCTGTGTGCAGACACTGTGCTGATGTGTGTGCAGACGTGTGTACAGATGTGTGTAGACATGTATGCACACACATATATAGATGTATGTGCAGACCTGCATGCAGACACTGTGCTGATGTGTGTGCAGACATGTGTGCAGATGTGTGTAAACATGTGTGCACACATGTATATAGATGTATGTGCAGACCTGTGTGCAGATACTGTGCTGATGTGTGTGCAGACCTGTGTAGATGTGGGTGCAGACGTATGTGCAGATGTGTTCAGACATGTGTGCACATGCATATAGATGTATGTGCAGACCTGTGTGCAGATGTGTGTGCAGACCTGTGTAGATGTGGGTGCAGACATATGTGCAGATGTGTACAGACATGTGTGCACACGTATATAGATGTGTGTGCAGACCTGTGTAGATGTGGGTGCAGATGTATGTGCAGATGTGTGCAGACATGTGTGCACACGTATATAGTTGTGTATGCAGATGTGTGTGCAGACCTGTGTAGACATGTGTGCAGACTTGTGTGCATCTGGCTCTCAGCTTGCTGCTCGTGTGTGCTTGTCGGGGGATTTTCTGTCTCTCCATGTGACTTGTTCATGGGTAAGGAGGGCACTGATCACAGCTGCCCTTAGGACCGTTGTGCAGAAGGGCAGAGTGGACACTCCCTGACCACTCAGGACAGCACCTGATGTGCAGGTGGCCGGGGAGCCCTACCAGCTCCCACCCATCACAGTGTCTGTATCACTGGCTCTGCAGAGAGGACCTTGTCCCATTCATGTCCGTGTTTCATCAGCACCTTGCTCATTGACTGATGTCCCCAGGGACAGGTACGGAGATGAAATAAAAGCAGAAATGCTTGAGAAATGGTCTCCAACCATGGCTGCTGCCTGGCTGTCCTGGTCACAACCCCAAGAAACACCCTCTCAGGGACGGCCTCAAAGGCCATGTGTGCTGATCCCCAGGGGCAGGTGTGGGGGGTTGGGGCCACACCATGTGTGTTCCACAGATACCAAAGCTGCAAAGATGAGCAGGGCCGAGTTCTAATCCTCGGCGTCCTGTTATGTGACTGAGCTGTGAAATCAGAGAGGAAGGAGCAGGGTCCAGAGAGGGCAGGCAGTGACCTGGGCACTCGGGATACCACGTCCTTAATCTCTGAAGGTGTGGCTACCTCAGACATTTAAATTTAAACGATAGCAAATGTAAAGGTGACAAAATATCAAGTAAGTTAACAGATTTCCTCGCCCCAAAATGACTGATGTTTTTAGTAAAACTAACTAAATGAAACCCCTGATGTATAAGTTCTTCATAAGGTTGATTCTGGATCTGGAATATACCCATTGTCCGTGTCCAGGGCACAGAAACTAAAACAGTGGGACCGTTTCACATATACCCTTGTAAGATAATTTAATAAAAAAATATAAAATAAATAAATAAATAAAACAGTGGGACCGGTGGAAGCAGGGCGTGGACGGGGTCACCAGGCCTGCCGGGGGGGGAGGGGGAGGGCGTTTATGAGCTTGGGGTCTCAGGCTCCGAGGCAGAGTGTGGGTGATCTGTGCACGGGGCTGACTAGGTCAGCAATGGTGTAGTATATTTTCAATTAGCTAAAAGATAAGTTTTTTTTAATGTTTAAGACTGGGCATGGTGGCTCACACCTGTAATCCCAGCACTTTGGGAGGCCGAGGCAAGTGGATTTCCTGAGCTCAGGAGTTCAATACCAGCCTGAGCTACAGTGAAACCCTGTCTCCACTAAAAATAGAAAAACTAGCAGGGTATTGTGGCAGGTACCTGTAATCCCAGTTACTCAGGAGGCTGAGACAGGAAGATCACTCAAGCCCAGGAGTTTGAGGTTGCTGTGAGCTACAACACCACAGTACTCTATTGAAGGTGACAAAGTGACATTCTGTCTCAAGAAAAAAAAAAAAAGTTCTAAACTTTTTTACAGAGATATGAAAGAAAGGATTTTCAATGTTCTCACCACAGAGAAACAGTATGTCTGTGAGGTGACAGATATGTTAACCCGATTTGTTCGTTCCACAACATATACACGTATCAAAAGATCACATTTCACCCCACAAATATATGGATTATTATTTGTAAAGTAACCATAGAACAAAAAAGACAAATAGGGCGGCACCTGTGGCTCAGTGAGTAGGGCCTGGCCAAACTGCAACAAAAAAAAAGCCGTGCATTGTGGCAGGCGCCTGTAGTACAAGCTGCTCGGGCGGGTGAGGCAAGAGAATCGCCTAAGCCCAAGAGCTGGAGTCTGTGAGTCCTGTGGCGTCATGGCACTCTACCGAGGGCAGTAAAGTGAGATTCTGTCTCTACAAAAAAAGAAGAAAAAAAAGACAAATATGTAGCATTGAGTCTCCCACTATTCAACCCTTCACTTGGGTTCTTCAGTGGGAGCATCCCGGTTAGCACAGGTACAAGGGCCACAGAGGTATAGTGAGGTTGGACAGAGCTGGCCAGACAGCTAGAGGGGACCTCAGGAATCTTGGAAAGACCTTAGGCAGCCGGGGCAGACCTCAGGCAGCTCGGGGGAGACCTCAGGCAGCCGGGGGAGGCCTCAGGCAGCCGGGGAAGGCCTCAGGCAGCCGGGGAAGGCCTCAGGCAGCCGGGGGAGACCTCAGACAGCCGGGGGAGACCTCAGGCAGCCGGGGGAAGCCTCAGGCAGCTCCGGGGAGACCTCAGGCAGCCGGGGGAGGCCTCAGGCAGCCGGGGGAGGCCTCAGGCAGCCGGGGGAGACCTTAGAAAGCCAGCAACATAAGTTTCTCAGGGAGGCGACCGGAGCCACACCTGCCCCCAAGTGTGTTCTCTGTGCAGGTACATCCAGCGGGGCCTTCAAACAGCTGGCTACTGAGAACACTGATTTCACCAGTGGCACAGATAGTGTGAAGTATTTCTGCACTTTTTCTAGAACTTTATATCTCAAATGAGGTTGGACAATAATGATAACAATGGGACAGGTGGTGTTTGAGCACCAAACACTGAGCCCCCGAGAGCAGGGCACCATGTGGAGCCTCCTCTGCCTACCCCACCTCATAACATCCGGGGACTGGCGCGAGGTTCCCATTTGAGAGCAAAGCCAGGACCTAAATCTAGGTCCATGTGAGTCCAAAGTGTCCGTCCCCAAGCCCCACCTACATAGCACAGCACCAGAGCTCAGTGGAGTTTAGAATAATTCAATAGTCAGATAACTCAAATTATTTAGCTGGACACCAGATTTCACCAGCCTTTGAAATGGGTTAGGCTTCATTATAATTGTCAGCAAACAGGACTCATTACCCAGACAGGGAGGTTCCTGCCCAGCTGAAGCACGGGGACCGTCAAGGTGTCCTCTAGTGGAATGAGGGGCCTGCCTTAGTACCGCAGGACTTCTCAGCAGCCCCCCACCCCTGTGCCCAGCTCAGAGAGGGGCAGCACGTCCAGGACAGCTGCCAAGCATGTGCTCCACTCCCACTGTCCACAGGGACACCTGGTCCAGCCTCCCAGGGCAGCCAGCCTCCGAGCACACCACCGTGAGCCACCAAAGTTCAAAGCAGAGAGGAGCTGAAGACGTGGGTGTTGGCACCCGGCTGTCTGCTCCACCCCTATGCAAATCTAACCTTTTCCATATTCTGCATTATAAACCCAAAGACAGGATTCCAACAGGAAAATATTTACTAAAGGCTTTTTCCTTCATAATCTATGGATTCTAATATCCCGACCACTTTGGCTAAATGTCAGCTTTACCCTGAGGGCCACTGTTGGGAATTTGAGCATGTTTGTTTATTTCTGCCACTCAGAATATCAGCACTGCAAGCTAGTGAGCTTCCAGCCTTGCAACGCTCCCATTAAAGCCCATTTTTCTGATTTGAATAATGCTGGTAACTTTCTGTGGTAATAGGAGCCCATGGGCAAAACTCAGGCAACAGATAGCAGGCGCTGGCTGGGTTCTATCCAGCTTCTCCGTTAGGCGCAGAAGCAAACGGCCCATTGAGTGGGGGGCTGGCCCCACCTGACCCTCAGGGGACCCTGGCCATCACCCTCACCTACCAAGAAGTCAGACCCTCCCTCGCTCCCTCCTCTCAGCTGGTGCCAGTCTGTGTGTTAAAATGCCAAGCCTGGTATCCCTTCAACTGCCCACCAGGTCAGGGCAGGGGCAGGAGGGTCACCTTGGGGTTGACGCCCATGCCCCCGAATCTCAGCCACCAGCATGGCCCTACCCAGGAGAGGGTGTGACTGCTGAGTGAGCGTCTCCCCACAGTGAGCTCTTCCCTGAGGCCATGGTGGCCAGAGACGACATATGACCACCCCCGTGCTGCCAGGGGCTCCTTCTGTTGGTGTTTCCAGCATGGCTGAATCGCCCACTGCAATGGGAGTAGTAGCTGTCTCTGCGCAGGGTTTACACTGCACAGGGCCGTCTCTCCTGTCCCCCCAGCCCTCCTATCCCTCCCCCATCCCGCTGGTCCCCCTCTGGGCGTCCCCTCAAGGCTCAGAGCTGAGCTTAGTTTTAATCTTGGAGGATTTGCAGTGTAGGGTCCAGTCTGCTGCCTGGGACTCGGGGCCAGAGGGGCCCAGATGGTGCACAGTGAGACGAGCCACAACTCAGAGGTCAGGCCCAGCAGGTCCATCCTGCCTCTGCTGCTGCTTCACAACTGTGCCAGGTCACCAAGCCACTCTAACCCTCAGCCTCCACAGGTACAAAGTGCGTGGCTATTCACAGTTGGGGCAGGGGGACTAGCAGTGCTCTCAGGCGAGTCCAGTCGTGGTGACATCTGAGCCCTCGGGGAAGGGATGTCCACTTGTGCCTGTGCTGAGGGACCCTAGACTCACATTGGTGCCCCAGAACCCCTGGGCTGACGTCAGTGCCCCGGGAACCCCTGGACTATCGCTGCTGCCCTGTGAACTCCTGGACTCTCACTGGTGCCCCAGAAGCCCTGGACTCGCGCTGGTACCCTGGGGACCCCTGGACTTGTGCTGGTACTAAGGGACCCTGGACTAGCTCCAGTGTCTGGGGACCCTGGACAGCCTGACCAGCCGTGAACAACACCCACAAACCAGGTGATGGGAGGAGGGCCTGTGAGGAACACCTGGACACTCCCAAGGGTTTGAGGAACACCTGTGAGGAGCTCAGCCCACTGTCCTGAGGCCCCTGCTCAGGGGTCAGTGACTCGGGGGGCAACCTGTCCCTGGAGGTGAGAGTCCCACCTGAGAGTCTCAGCAGAGGAGCCTGGTCACAGCAGCCACAGGATGTCGCACCAGCTACATATCTCAGAGGCCATGTCCAGCCAGCTACCTGGAAATCCCTCCATGTGTTCATTAGTTCACTACTTAAAGTAAATGAAGTCAAGGAATATTCTGATTAATATGAGGATACAAATGTTTAGGTTACATTGTTTTCGTTTCTAAGATAAAGTTCAAGTTGTAGTTGAGCCCTTCACCCAGGAGAATGTGGTTTTTTCTTTTTTTCATTCACCTTTATAAAATATTAAATGAAAAATGCACTTAATATAAATGTCAACAACCTGTTAATAAAAAAATGGCTCCATGCCCATAACACAGTGGTCACGGTGCCAGCCACATATACCAAGGCTGGCAGGTTCGAACCCAGCCCAGGCCTGCTAAACAACAATGACAACTACAACCCAAAAATAGCCGGGCATTGCGGCAAACACCTGTAGTCCTGGCTACTTGGGAGGCTAAGACAAGAGAATTGCTTAAGCCCAAGAGTTTGAGGTTGCTTTGAGCTATGATGCCACAGCACTCTAGCAAGGGTGACATAGTGAGACTCTGTCTGTGTGGACTGTCACTCCTCAGTAGCTTGGCCCCACAGGCACCAGGACCTGACCCCAAGTGGGAGGGCTTGTCACGTCTTGGACATTTGAAATCTTATCTTAGAAAGAAGACAGGATCAAAGGTGCTGTTCACAGTAACCCTGTGAGCAACACGTGGGGGTCAGGTGCCCAGCACACAAGTCACTTTAGATGGTTCCGTGACTGAAGCTTTTGGAAGTCTTGGGGAGTGGAGATGAACACATAGGGACCAATTAGAGCCCAGCACCAGGTGAAACCACAAGCAATGAACCTCGGGGCCAGCCGGTAGCTGTGACCGAGCTTGGAAAGAGGGCTGTGCTGATGTCGTCAAGGCAAGAATCTCCAGATGCCGTCATCCTGAGTCGCCCAGCAGGGCCCTGAACCCAGTGGCAGTGTCCTCACAAGACAGCAGAGAAGACACAGACACAGAGGAGAAGTCACCTGGAGACGGAGGCAGAGATTAGAGTGATACAGCCACAAGTCCATCACACCAGGAGCCCCTGAGAGACAGGAGGGGCCGGAAGGGGCCTCCCCCAGAGGGAGTGCAGCCCTGAGTGAAGGCCTTCCCTGGCCTTCCCTGGCCTTCACTGGCCTTCACTCAGACTTCCGGGCTCCAGCACTGCGGGAGGACAAACCCCTACTCTTATAAGCAGCCCCTGGAGAGAGTGTCCAGGGCACAGGCTGCCTTCTCTGGGCCTGAGGCCACAGGACAGAGGACAGGACAGCCAGCAGCAGCCTGGTCGGGCGCCCAGCCAGGGAGACCCTGGGTACACAGCCATCCCTCTCCAAGCTCACTGGCCTGGCACCTGTCCTGTGTGGAACTCCACCTGACTCACAGCTGCTGCAGCCAGGGCAAAAGGAGAAAGGTGACGGTGGGTTTTGTGCCAGGTTTTCTGCTTCTAGAGGAAGACCTGTCCACACAGCATGTTTTTACTTCCTGCAAATCAGGTTCTAAAACAGTCTATTTCGGGGCATCTTACAAGGGCATATGTGAAACTTAGTAAATGTGGAATGTAAATGTCTTAGCACAATAACTAAGAAAATGCCAGGAAGGCTATGCTAACCAGTGTGATGAAAATGTGTCAGATGGTCTATGAAACTAGTGTATGGTGCCCCATGACCACATTAATGTACACAGATATGATTTAATAAAAATAAATAAATAAATAAGTCTATCGCTTTTGCGTTTATTTATCAGAGGTCCCTCGTACCAGCTGTATCAGCAGCAATGACTGTGTAACATCAAATCTCCTTGTGGAAACGCAAAGACCCAGTCCACCAGCAGAGTGAGCGTGTTGCCTGCCTCGTGGCTGACTAGGTGTTTGAGGTGGCTCCTTATAGACATGGTCAGCACCCGCAATGACAGGGGATAACAGTGGGACTAAGGACAACAGTCATGGGCATCACTGGGCACTTGCTGAGTGTGGGGACTGCACTAGGCACACGGTCCTCACAAAGACACCATCTGATGGGAGTTACAGTGACCGTCTTATAAATTAGGGCTTTGAGCCACTGGCCCATGCTCCTAGTGGCAGAACCGGGACCCCAACCAGGCTCTGGGGCCTGTGGCCGCTAAAAAGCCCTGGGCCCCCACGTCCAGGAGCAGGCAGGAGCCGGCCTCAGAGCCACCCTCAGGCTGCACACATGTGCCACCTCACCAAAGATACAGGACTGTTTAGGACAGCTGGGCACCAGATTGTGTGAAAGGAAGTGTGCCTATGTGTGTATTGTGCACATGCACTCATGTGCATACATGTGCTTGTGTGTGCACGTGTGTGCTCATGTGTGTTCATGTGTGTACATGTGCTCATGTGCATTTCTGCATGTGTGTCTCTGCACATGCACATGCATGCATATTTGCGTGTGATCTATGTGCCTTGTGCCCATACGTATGTGCATGCATGTTGTCATGTGTGCATGTGTGTTGTTGTATGCCCATGTGTGTTAATGTGTTTGTATCTGATCATGTGTGTGTTGGTGTGTTTGCATGTTATCGTGTGTGCATATGCATTATGTGTGCATGCATGTTGTCATGTGTGCATGTGTGTTATCATGTGCCCATGTGTGTTTTTGTGTGTACACATGTGTTAATGTGTTTGTATCTAATCATGCATGCATGTTGGTGTGTGTTTGTATGTTATAGGGTGTGCGTACACATTATGTGTGCATGCGCGTTGCATGTGTGCATGTGTGTTATCATGTGCCCATGTGAATTGTTGTATGTACATGTGTGTTAATGTGTTTATATCTCATTGTGTGTGTGTTGGTGTGTTTACATGTTATCGTGTGTGCATACGCATTCTGTGTGCACGTGTGTTATCATGTGTGCATGCCTGTGCATGTGCAGGAGGGTGAGAGGACAGGCTGGAGTGAGCTGCAGTCAGCAGTTCAGCCCAAGGGCTCCCTGAGACATGCTGGCTGCTCAGAACCAGCTCCATGACTCCCACTGACCATGGCCTGCAAATCTCCCCCTCTTTGGGGGGTCTTTGCTCATAAAGGTAGGGAATGCTGGGGGGGCAGTGTCTCTGTAGAAAGGTTGAGCACAGGTCAGGATGTCCCAGCTCAGTGTGGTGCTGAGCTCCCTCCTGAGCCTGTGGGGACCACGGAGGGACAGGGCACAAGTATAGTGTGGTGGCATGGCCTGGCCGTGGGAGGGAGGACAGCAAGCTGCCACCCTCTGCTGCCCCGCTCAGCCCGTCATGCAGTCCTGCTGCTTTGTCTTTCAGGAATTTGCCGACTCCGTGTCCCAGCTGGTCATGCAGAAGTTCCGTGAGGTGACGATCGCCCTGACGCCTGTGCACGCCCGCCACAAAGCACTGGCAGGAATTGTCATGACCAGAGGTAACTGGCTCTTGTTTTCCCAGTGGGAATTTTTATCTCCAAAGAAAGGAACTCTAGTGTCTACCTGACCCTGGGAGCCACAAGATCCCTTCTTCCCTCGAAGACGTGACAAAGAAAAGCAACTAGAATGCAGGGGGTCAGGGGCCAAAGTGTGTGACGGAGAAACCCACATTGAACGCTGGTGACCACCTTCCAGGCCTCCAGCTCCATGGGAGGAGCTGGAGGGGCCCAGCCGGCCACCCAGGGAAGCTCAGCCACCTGGGAGTGCTAAGTTCCCCTCGCCGGGGTGTGAACCCACAAATGCCCTCCCTCTGCCAAGGTTCCCACCCCACTACTCACAGGGAGGGCTGTTCTGGGAAACCAGAGTGACCCCCAGGAAGGCAAAACCCCACACCAAGATCAAGCAGACAGCCTCATCACTGAGCAGAGTGGGTGGATGATGTCTGGGTTTGACCAATTGGTGCCGTCTGATACTAACCTGACCAGTGACGAATCAGCTGGTTGTTTGATCAGCTGCTCATAGCCCCAGAGTTTTGCATGAGTATGTGATGACCTGCTAGAATATGTTTGTGTAAAACCACAGTTGACTTTTGGGTTAAGTTTCACACATCCTTGCTGTGCACATGTAGACAAAATCTAGGGATAAAAAAAACCACCTACCTGACATCCAAAAGCATGTTTAAAAGTCCAGTAAAGACCCCCTGAGTGGTGAGGTTTCACTGTCTCTGGACCTAGACTTGGATGAGCTCAGGCAGGTGTGACTCGACCTGTCAGTGTGGACACCTTGGCAGAATGGGAACAGAGTGAGGGGAAGTCTGAGAACCACTCCAAGGGTGAAATTACGTTGTGAATGCAAGTTCTGAGTCAGAGGCTCCGTGTGGGCACTGGTACATGGCACAGGGCAGCACCACTGCTTTGCACATGCAGGAAGAGGGGAGATGGTCTGCACTGAGGGCTCAGTGATCACGTCCACCAAAGCCACCACCTGGACACTGTGTGCACTGGTGTCAGTCCCACAGGCACAGAGGTTAGGGGGAGGTTAGGGGAGAAGGTGCAGGCCCCTCGGGGTGCAGCCATCTCCTGGGGGAGGTGAGGGAAGCCACAGGCCGAGCACAGTTCTAGCACCAGTGTTAAGGTTGGGATCCAGCTCCACCTGCAAGGGGCTCTGTGGCCACAGGCTGTCACGCACTCAGCGTGTCTTGGACTCAGTTTTCTCACCTTTAAAGTGGAAAGATCAGTGATGCCACCCTAATAGGATGACTCTGGAGTTAAATTTGTTGATGGACACAGAGCACTGGGAATACCCCTGTCCCTGGTGGTGCCACGTGTCAGCCAGTGATGCGCTGTCCTATTCACAAGTCATTCACTGTGCTAAGTCCCTGGGAAACAGCAGAGAATGAAACAGACCAGGTGCCTGTCTTGTGAGTTTTATCTCCTGGTGGGGAATGGGGCATCAGGAGCAATTTAAATCCAGTGTAAAAAGAACCATGAAAGTTATGTGTGCACAGATGTAGGAACACATAAACAAAACTGTGGTAAATTTTAAAACTTGGAGTGTACACATATTTTTATCACAGATTCCTGGATAACTCGGTCCAAATTAGTATCTTGGTCAGCAAAGGAAAGAAAGAAGGGAGAAGGGGAGGTGGGAGGGTGGGAGGGAGATGAGGTGAGAGGGAGAGATGGTGGGGGAGACGGAGGGAGGGAGGCACCAGCCAGTGTCTTTTGCCTCCAACCCCAGACCCTAAGTGGGTGTGATCTCACAGGCAGGCTCTCAACTTTCCCCAGCCCCAGAGCTCTGAGTGTCCAGTATCTTTCCACTTTTCTGGGAAACTCAGCTCCGGCGAGTTTTGAAAGCTGCTCTCAGACCTCACCGGGAGAACAGCACGTTTTCCAGCGCTGGCAAGAAGATGCCAGCCTGGGCTGCCGTGAGCGCCTGCTCATGTGGACGGCTCATCTGGGAGGACCGAGTATGCCCTGTGAGATGAGACCGCACAGGTGACGCCTGGCCAATTACTGCGTCACAAACACTGAAGAATAAATGGATAACTTGACTTTCCCATTGTAAATGGAAGATTTAATAAACATATCAATTTTTAAAAGATTAGGAAGAAATGTTCAAAATTGCTAATAGAAGTATTCTTAAATGTTCACGTCCATGTTCACTTACCTAAAGTTGAGTGCTATTCACTCTCATTCTACTTCAGTTACTCGAGCGAATGCCAGGGAACTCTGAGAGGGTGCGTCCTGTTCTAATTACAAAGTTCAACCTATTCTGAGATGAAACATGACCCCTGTTCCCCCCCCCCCCTTATTTTAGGTGGGATACCAACTCATTCACAGCAATTAGCTCGTGGAAAGTGCTTTCCACTTGTGAAACAGAGACCATGTTTTAGTCACTGTGAGAAGTGTTAATGCAGAAACACGTACGTACGAACGGGGCAATTTTGATGAAGATTCAAATAAGTGAGAACCAATAAATGAGAAATCCACCACCCCGCCCGCCCCTCCACTCCAGAAAGCAGCCTCTTGTAAACACTCACCTCTAAACACAATGGTCTACCTGGGTCAGTACAAAAGTTTTGAGAAAGAGTGTTCTTCAGTCCGTTATTTCACTTCCAAGAGACACAGACTACAGGTCCTTTCTGAGTCAGCCGTCCAGGGTTCACCGCGTTCGGCTTATCTGTGTTGCTGGGAGGGCTTCATTTGTTTCCATCTACGCAGATTTTACATTTCTTGCTTTTAGTGTATCTCAAAACTTTTAATTCTCTAGATTTGCAATTCTAGAAAATATCTATTGATTCATTAAAATGTGATACTTGCCTCAGCAACCGTAGCACTGTGGTTGTGGCACCAGCCACAGACACCGAGCCTAGAAGGTTCAAACCCAGCCCAGGCCAGTGAAACAACAATGACAACTGCAATAAAAAATAGCCAGGCGTTGTGGCGGGCACCTGAGTCCCAGCTACTTGGGAGACTGAGGCAAGAGGACCACTTGAGCCCAAGAGTTGGAGGTTGCTGTGAGCTGTGACACCACGGCAGTCTACCCAGAGTGACATAATGAGACTCTGTCTCAAAAAAAAAAAAGTGATACTTCTCCAATTTTCATCACATTTATATTATAATGATATGTAATACATATAATTTATGATAATGTATTGAAACCTTTATTTTTATTCTATCAAACTTAGAAGGCAAACGGAAGGTGGCAGCCCTCAGCCTTTCCCTTACCAGCCACCTCTCTCAGCTACAAACTTATTCTTACGTCATCATAACTGATGAGACTCAGATCCTTCTCAGTACCCACAGTTAGGGTTCTCTACCACCCAACAGTGCCGTCCACGCCGCCACGTGGAGCAGACCAGCTGGCATTTGAATACCACGCTCCATGTGCACTTGGTAAATGCTGGCAGTTCAGACACAGTCCCGATGGCTCCTCTCATAATACAAGGAGGATCTGTGCACACTCGGCTTCACAAAGGCCGAGTCCCCTAACATCTCAAAGCCTGTTTCTTCCCATTCTCTGCTGTGAATGACTGGAAATTTCTTTGATCCTAAAATTAACAAGCCAGATCTTTCCAGCTCCTTCCAGTGGGGTCTGAGGAAGAGAAGCTGAGACAAGCAAGCCAGATGAGCTCCCCGCACTGCAGGGAAGGTCGGTGGGCCATCCTCAGGGGCTCCAGGAATGGTCCTGATGGCTGCTGGCCAGACACAGGGAGCTGTGAGGTTGGACATGTGTCTCCAGGACCCACGTGGCCACAGGAGGCTTGTGGAAGTGGCATCTCCCTTTGGGGGGGCGAGATGGTCAGGTTTAACCTACGAAACGCAGGATGGGTTTCAGCGCACCGGGGCTGCCCCTGTGCAGCACATAACAGCGGCACATTCACACCATACGTCCTCCTGCAAAGCAAGGAGAAACAACACCAGCCCCTGGACACGTGTCCCACCCAGGCTCATGGCTCAACTGGGTAGTTAGGTCTAGACTAATCCACAAGGCCCAATGAGAGCCGCAGACAGGTGCAGCCCTGACCGCGGCTGAGACACAGAACACCCTGACTTGCTCCTCAGGAAGGAGGTTGCAGCAAAAGACGTATGAGACAGGAGGGAAGTGTTTCTGCTAAGCTCTCTTGAAAGCAGGTGCTCCCATCAAAGCCTCTCATCTCTCAGATCAGGAACTCAAAGCCGAGTGTTCAGCTCTGCCTGTGGTTAATTGTCCAAAGGATGTCGTTGAGAAAGAAAAATCCAACACTGTGCTGTATCTCTAGGCAGCAAAACTAACCTTGTGTTCATTCTAGTCTCCTAAACTCTATAATCTTTCTTTTGTAAATGGAAACATAATACTTTGCTGATGAAAGAATTTTAAAAAGATATATCTAGTGGGTTTTTTTAGGTTCCAGACAATGTTTTTGGAGGTTTAAACCAAGTAATCTTATTATTCAACAAACTAAAATACTCTATAAGAGAAAAGGAGAGCAAGGGAGGGAGGGAGGGAGGGAGGAAGGATGGAAGGAAGGAAATGAGGGAGGGAAGGAAGGAAAGAAGCTTCAGAAAGTCATCCTCTTAGCAGAGAGGTCAATAATGACCGACTGACCCCCCCACAAAGTGGCTGGAGATATGATAAAAATATTCCAAAGTGTTAAGGCTAATTAATGGACACGTGTGAAACTGAGTACAGCTGCAACCCTTTGCAGTGTGTGTGGATTGAAGATGTGTGCACTTGGGGTCCTGGTTTAAATACAGTGGGCCTTGTCTTTAAATTTTCAAGATCTGTCCGTCTGCAGTAGGTGATGTTAAAGAGCTGCCCTGTGGAATATTTTGGAGGCACAAATGGTGCCATTCTGGACACCACCGAGTTGGGGTTTGGGGGTAACTCGCCCGGGAAGCCCAGTGAGGTTCTCCTGGCTTCCCACAGCACCGAGGTCTCGCAGCTTCTGCCTTGGTAAGCCCAGCTGCGCCTCCCCCACATACATCTCTTTCCTGGCCCCCTTGGCCGCACCCCTGTGGCCTGTGTCCCACCAGGTGCCTGCACAAGCGTCATGCTCCCAGGATGGGGAGAATCTGGCCAGCACCAGCTTCCTGTCAGGTGAGGAGCAGCGTTGGGGGTGACAAGGACAGTGCAGGAAAGGGGCTGGACAGCAGGACCCACAATGGACTCAGGGCCCCAGGCTCACATCAGTGGAGGCAGTCAAGAGGAGACCAGTGTCAGGAGGTCGGGGCACAGGTCAGGGCGCGGGGTGAGAGCACCCCTTTGAGCTGCTCCAAATTCAACCCCACACCCATCTTCTCAAAAGCAAAGGACGGAAGTGAGACTCTCAAGAGGCTCCTCACAGATGAAGAAGCACGGCCACCTCAAGCGTCAAGCCCGTGAGTTGTGCATTGTTATCTGTGTCTCATTATTTCTAGTTTTAGCACCAGAGAAACCACCTTATCAGCATCCTCGCTGGAAGATGGGAACACCCCACGCTGGTCAGAGCAGGTGTTTGATGCCTGATCCCGTCGCGTGAGCAGCTGAGGTTCCACGGACCACGGAGCCGCTTGGCCACTCCATGCAGGGATCAGCAGATTCTCCAACCTGTTCACTGCGGAGAGTTCATTATCATTCTGCTTCTTTCTTGGGGGCAGGAGGAGGGCATTGAATATAAATATAAAATGGCTGTGTCCTAGAGTTGATGTTGGGACTCAGCTGACAACCTCCTACCAGCTGGGCCAGGCACATTCCCGACATGTGCAGGGCACTGCACACCACTCACCTGGGATTGGGACTGTGTCAGTCAGGGACGCATCTGGTTTCAGGGATGGAGTAACTGGATTGTAGCATCCTACCTGGGTCCCTCCCTGCCAGGCTCAGTAGCCAGCAGTGGCTACATGCTGGCCACATCTCGGGCCCCACAGCTGCCCCGACCCCTTCCTGCTCCCAGCCAGTTCCTGCCACCTCAGGGGATTTCCTGGGAGTGGGGTGACAAAGCAGGGGAGTGGCAAGCCCTCTCCTCCTGTGCACACCACCCCCCTCCTGTGCACATGGCCCCCTCCTCCTTTGCACACAGCCCTCTCCTCCTGTGCACACAGCCCTCTCCTGTGCACACGGCCCCCTCCTCCTTTGCACACAGCCCTCTCCTCCTGTGCACACCACCCCCCTCCTGTACACATGGCCCCCTCCTTCTTTGCACACAGCCCTCTCCTCCTGTGCACACGGCCCTCTCCTCCTTTGCACACAGCCCCATCCTCGTGTGCACATGGCCTCCCTCCTGTGCACACAGCCCTCTCCTCCTATGCACACAGCCCCTCTTCCTATGCACACGGCCCTCTCCTCCCATCCACACAGGCCCCTCTTATCCATAGAGCCCCCTTTTATCCACAGATCCCCCTGCTTCCTGAGCATAAGAGCCACCTCATTCTAACCATGGGGGCCACTGCATCCTGACCATGAAATTTAAGTATATGCCATCATAATAGCTAGGAATTGTGACATCTTAACTATGTATCAGGTGCATGTCAAGAACTTTGCAGAATTTTCTTAAATCCTCAGAAACTATCCAAACAAGACAACTGACACTAACAGAGAAACCTAATGGGTCAAAGTCTCAGTGAGTCCTGGAAACTGGGCTCTCCATGCCTGAGCCTGCTGGGGCCCTCTGACCAGCACCATCCAGGATTGCCTTGTTGACAGTCTTCGTCAAGGGGTGGGCTTGGTGGGGAGGCCCAAGGCATTCACACAGACCTGCCTTCCTCCTAAAGTCCACACTCAAGCAATACTTAGAGAATAAAATCCCCAGAACACAGGCCTTCAACTCCTGGAGACAGTCACAAATCAGAACAATGGGGGGAGGAAATCTCCCCATCAAAAGCAGAGCTGTGTCTCTCAGTCCACCCACGGCCCCCACAGACTGGAGGCACCTGAGCAGACAGTTTCAGTTCTGCCTGACTCCAAACTGATGGCCATAAAGTTTATGTGCACAGGAACTTCATGGAT
Organism: Loris lydekkerianus; assembly: GCA_963574355.1. Lineage (NCBI taxonomy): Eukaryota > Metazoa > Chordata > Mammalia > Primates > Lorisidae > Loris > Loris lydekkerianus. The sequence continues at coordinate 30,171 of CAUYPK010070895.1, read as the reverse complement.
GCCCTGTATGAACATGGAAGGGGGCCTAAAATGCCAAGGAACTGACTCACAGAAAAAGACTGAATATGAGACAGACTTGGGCCGAATCGTGATAGAAGCAGGTTTGCCCCAGATCCCGCAGCACCCCAAGAATGTCTGGAGGGTGCAGACACAGCAGGCCAAGCGTTAGCAGCAAGAAGGCTTCCCAGGACTGAGAGCTGAGGGTGGAAGAGTCTGCCTTTGTTACTCTGCAGACACCCTTCCCGAAAAAGGGAGTCAGAATTAATCACTCTTCACAGGTAGTTTACACGTATGGCAAAAATTATTCCTGTCTCTAATTTCTAAAATTTTGTGATCAGTTGATTTGATGCAGTTTAGTATATACACATATTACCTTCAATTATTCTTACAAATGTGGTGATCTTTTTCCTCCAAAATCAGATATTACACATAATATTATGAAACTTCTATTGGAAGAGTTGGAAGAAGCTAAGAATTACTCAGTCCCAGTTACTTAAATAGAGGTACATTCCCAAAGTTACTGAGAGTCAGAAGGGAGAGGATGTTTTTGTTGCTGCCACAAAGTACCTTGAACAATAGAAATTTGCCTCCTATGTCCCAGGGGCTGGGAGGACCAGGACAAAGGCACCTGCAGATCTGGGGTCTGGGAGGGCTGCTTTCTGCGTCCAAAAGCTGCCTTGTTGCGACGTCCTCCAGAGAGTACGGATACCGCGTGTCCTCACAGGGCAGAGGGCAGAGACACCTCCAGCACCTCCCCGTTGATCATGACACTCATGTGTGTGTACATGGGCACCCATGCATGTGGACAGAATCATGCTGGGAAAAAAATCTCTCTTCCTTCTGTTGGGATTTTATCAAACAAAGGTGTTGGGTTGTGATTTCCTTGCACCGCTCTTTAATTTCGTGTGTAATCCACCCTCACCTTCCTGGAATGAGCCCGCCTGTGTTGCTGTGCAGTGCTAGTCTCCTCTGCTATGTGATGGTTCGTGTTTTATTTGGCATTCTGTTAATATTTATACCGAAGATTCTGTGGTTTTCTTTCCTGAGTAGCCTCAGCCAGGCTGACTAAAGATGTGTGATGTGTGCAGGGCACTGTTTACAGATGGGCACTTCCCCAGAATAGGCAGCTCTGCAGCCCCTTGTACGGCCTCTGCCTCCCCACCCCATTACTAAGGGTCTCCACGTGGAGAGATTCCGCACAATGATCGGCTGTTTCTGCCCATTCACACCACCCTAAACGCCATCAGTGCAGACATGGGGACGCATGTTCCCAAACCGGAAGGGTCGTTTCTGCCTCCACTCACAGAGTGACTGGTCCCTCTCACTATGGTGACCACATGTTCACTAGGAGCCTGGGAAGAAAGGACAGTTACAGCTCGCTTACTTACATGCTAGTTAACAAGGTTCTGATTTCAATCCTTTTTTTTTTTTTTGCTTATAGTTTTTAATTGCTACTAAGCCCTACTTTCCAACTCATAACATGACCAATGCCACTGGGTCACCCTCAGGAGAGGAAGATACCTGTCTACCCCCTTCCCCAAATTGGGATGGTCAGCCCTGAATGTGCCATTCCTCCCAGAAATCTGCGTCTTTTGGCCTTCGCCGTGTGACACGTGAGCCTGTGTTTTGGCCTCTTCCCGAGTGCTGTTGCTTCGTTCCTCAGTCTCAAGCCCACTGCCAGCCCAGCCTCTGGACGTCCTGCATCTCACTGCGTCTCTGACCTCTTTGCACCACTCTTTAATTTTGTGTGTAATCCACCTTCGTGTGTCTGGAATGAAGAAACGTCCAGAAGAAACACCCCTCCACTGTCCAGGCCAAGCACATGACATTCACAGACATGCTTCACTGGCCTGCTTGGACCATCCCTGCCAACTCTTCATCATCCCAGAGCATGACTAACCATCCCCAGGGTGATCTTGAGGCCTGTGCTGCCCATTAGCTCACTGGGCCAACAGGCCCCTCATCTCTCCCAGCACGGCAGGCCCCACCCGTGCCTGGGACCCCTGCGCTCACCACACACACGAGTTTCTCCCAGAAGCTTCTGTCCCATAGATGATCTGTCTCTGCGGAAGCTCTGTGTGCGGTGCTGACATGTATGTGTCACACCGCGTCCCTGCCGTGGGTGTCTCATGTCACCTCTATGCACACCTACTGAGAGCAGGGCCATGTTGCTAGTGTGGTGCCAGCACACGGGAGCAGGCTGAGAGAGGTGAACAACAAGGTGCACCTGCCTCGGGCCCGCAGTTCAGCCCTGCATTCAAACAGAGCTGGAGGGGCAAGGAGCTGGCACAATGGTGTGAAGGGAAAGAGTCTTCTCTTCCTGCAGCTCTGACTTCTGTGACTGCGAAAGAGGAGGGTCAGGCTGTGCCTTGTGGGCGCCAGTGCCTGTCCCCCATGGGCTGTCCACTCTGAGTGAGGTCACTTGTGAGTCCAGGCGTCTGAGCCTTTAGGAGATGATGACCAGTGTTGCTCCCCACTGCTCTCACAACACTGGCGTCTGCAGGGAAACTTCTCCCTCCTGCCAGCTCCTTGTTGCTGCTCCTGCCCCTCATGTGTCACTTTAACCATGTGAGGGACATGACGGCCAGCCCCCTGGAAGAAGCAATGAGCTGCCGACCTGGCTCCTGCAGCCTCCATCCTGCTGACCAAACCACAGCCCCACCTTGGGAACCATGGGGCAGCCTTTCGACGGCTGCCAGGGACACTGGTCAGCTTTTCCCAGGAAGAAACATGGGGGCTGGTCATCTCCATCTTCACTCTTGTTAAGGCAGCAGAGTCACTGATGGGATGACCAGATGTGGGTAGCCCACTTGCTTCCTGGGACCACCCAACAGCCCCATCCCCTGGGGAGGGTCAGTGTCTGGCCAACATGAGCAGGATACCCCAGTCCTAGTTCTCAAAATGAATCCTTAAAAACACCTATTTCCAAAGTCTCTAAGCCTCAAGCAGCAGCTGCCATGTGGCCCAAAAAGCCCCAAAAGTGAGACTTCTGAGGTGCCCAGCCCCTCACCCTGACCGCCATCTGTGCCCCCAGGGCCAGCCCCTCACCCTGACCGCCATCTGTGTCCCCAGGCCCAGCCCTAAGCCCTGACCACTGTCTGTGTCCCCAGGGCCAGCACTAAGCCCTGACCACTGTCTGTGTCCTCGGGCCCAGCCCTAAGCCCTGACCACCATCTGTTTCCCCAGGCCTAGCCCTAAGCCCTGACCACTGTCTGTGTCCTCGGGCCCAGCCCTAAGCCCTGACCACTGTCTATATCCCCAGGGCCAGCACTAAGCCCTGACCACTGTCTGTGTCCTCGGGCCCAGCCCTAAGCCCTGACCACTGTCTGTATCCCCAGAGCCATCACTAAGCCCTGACCACTGTCTGTGTCCCAGGGCCAGCACTAAGCCCTGACCACTGTCTGTGTTCCCAGGCCTAGATGTGCAGCAGGCGCAGGTCATTGTCCTGTCCTCAGGCACCAAGTGCATCAGCGGAGAGCACCTCAGCGACCAGGGGCTGGTGGTCAATGACTGCCATGCAGAGGTGGTGGCCCGGAGGGCGTTCCTGCACTTCCTCTATGCACAGCTAGAGTTGCACCTCAGGTACGCAGCCAGCGGGCAGGTGTGGGGGGCTGGGTGCTCAGGGCCAGGCAATGCTGGTGCACCATGGGGGTAAGCCTCTCAAGACGGCCCCTGACCTTGGGCCTGGGCTCAGTTTCTCAGCAGCCAGTTTGCTGTCAGTGGCCCACATCTTCCAGACCAACCCTCTCAGCCCTGCCCTTGGAAATGTGACTAACTGGTGGGTTGGGTTTGTTGATGTCACTCCCATACCAGAGTGCTCTTGCCTTAGAAAAGGCAAGGAGGGGCAGCTGACCCCCAGTGGCATCTCCTCTGGGGACACACTTCATGAGCTGGACAGGAGCACACACCCCAGAGGCCCCCTGGGCTGAGCTGCTCTGTCTGGACGTTTGGGGCTGTGGGTCTCTTGGCACAGTCTGTCTGTTTTTGGACCCTCTGATGCCATGTCCCCCAAGCCACTAATAATGCAACCTGGGGTGGGGGGCCTTGGCAAGGGACTCAACACACGTCAGAAGCCACACTCAGGGGAGAAAGGCCTGAAAATATGCCAAACAGACTGAAATGAAACAACCCCTTATTACACTCAATTAATTTTATCTGTGTCTCTGTGCAGTGAGGACTGAGGCACATCCCTCAGAGGCCTGCCAGGTGTGGCCAGAGTCAAACGGAGGGGAACAGAGCTGGAATCTCTCAAAACATGGGGAGGGCTTTTCCTAAACATCCACCTGCTCGTTTAAAATATTGCCAAGGAGCTTAACTCTTGTGGTATCAGAGAAGGCTGGCTGCGTGCCGGGTAATCTGCTGCCAGCTGGGGGTCTTCAAAGACAGGTACACCCACCCCACGCACAGGGTACCCAGCAAAGGAGCCAGTGCCAGCCCAACCACGTGGCCACCAGGCTCCTTGTGGGACCCCCATATGCAGCACGTTTGCTTCTGGAGTTACCAGCACGGCTACCGCCACAGCTCTGAGGGAGGATGTCACAGGCAGAGGGAGCGCAAGTGGGTGGGAGGAGAGGGCACAGAGGCGGGGTGTTTGGCAGACGCCTCCAGGGTCTCCTGGGGAGAAAAGGTCTGTTCTGCTGCCTGTGAGATCCCAGGCCCCAAAGAATAGAATCCATCACCAGTGGGGCAGAACATGTAGAAACAGCAAGACTGGCAAAAAGCGGACTGCAGAATCGGGAATAAAATCTGGAACAAAATGCCCACTCCAGGGTGCCCCGCCCTTATCGACTGAGGTGGAGCCTCTTAGATTTGAGCTTAATGGTAGGGGAGGGCAGGTTCCGAGGGCAAAACGCCCTCATCCCTCTGAGACTGGGAGATGCAGGCTCCCCCCCACCCTGCTCTGCTCGTGGCTGGGCAAGGAGGAAGAGGACAGTCCTCAGCACTGACCGCTCCTCCTGCCACCCCAGCCTCGCCCTAAGGCCTTCCTCCTTGTAACACACACCAGCTGCCTGCTGAGGTCACATCAGGTCAGCAGCCCCCATGAGATGCTTCCCAAGGAGTGTTTGCGTTTCCACAGGGTTAGAGCTTTTAAAACGCACAGACACAGGTACTAGTGGTGGAGACACCTGGCTCTGTGAGAGGCGCCCGCAGGTGAATGTGCAGAGGAAGGCGACAGGGCTTCTGCGGGTTGAGTCGCTCTGCAGCTTCACTGCTGCGTGTTCTAGATGTGTCCAACACAGGATGGAGGGTGAGGGGGGACGGTGGGTGGCTCTGCATCACAGGACCACAGCTCACTGGGCTGGAGCCTTTCTGGCCAGTGTGTGACACGTGACAGGGACCCTCTGTGACCCTAGCAAGCGGCGAGAGGACGCGGAGCGCTCCATCTTCATGCGGCTGAAGGAGGGAGGCTACCGGCTGCGGGACAGCGTCCTCTTCCACCTCTACGTCAGCACCTCCCCCTGTGGAGACGCGAGGCTCCACTCGCCCTACGAGATCGCCACAAACCGTAAGAAACCACATTTTTACCTCTTGTAAACTAACGGCCCAAGCTCCCCTCCGTGTAGGACGGTTGCAGGCCGTCCGCCCAGGCTGTGTGCACAGTGTGGCCGGGGCCCTGAAGTGCAGGATGTGGATTGCACCTGCGATTAGCAGGGTAACTGCACCTCCAGACTGGATTCTGCAGACGCCAGAGCATTGGCAGAGACGCAGTGTGAGGTTTAAAACTAGCTACTTAATTGCCAATTGCCACAGTTCTTGGCTCCCTTTTAGGGGGTCAGACAACCCCTGTGTCCCAGGAGAACAGTCACAGGGGTGGGAGCGAAGCCAGGCTCACTCTGTCTGTGTTCACTGGAAACTGAGGAGAACAAAGCTCAGCTTTTGTAATAAAGTGGAGGCCCTGTGACCCCACAAAGGCATCTTCCTGGTCACCTGCAGTGTCCTGGCCACTTCATGGTATTTGCCCACTAAGCGCCCACCTGCCCTCCCCTCTGGTCACCTCTACCAGCAAAGAGCAGAACTACTGTGAGCGGGAGGGGGGAGTCTCTGCTCTGAACGTCAGTATCTCCACGAGGGAAGGAACAGACAGGGACCCCTCTGCCCTGCACTGCCCCACAAAGCCTGCCTTTGGCTCTCTGGGCACGTGTTTCCCGTGTACAGGACACACGCAGGCAGGCTTCTACATAGGTACACGCCACTCTCACATACATGCAGTCTCCCAGACTCCCTGCAGACGCAGCCCCGCACAAATGCTCTGATGTTAGAGGACCTTAGACGCGTGGGTATGGTAAGGAGTCTGGTCCTGATAAATGGGTGCCCCCAGCAGAAACCTCTAGGTTTGGCCTCTGACTTCCCTCTGTGGAAGGCTACCCGGAGTTTTAATTACAGAGAAAGGAAAAGCAAGAACTGATCTGGTACCCACCACATTCCGGGCTGCAGCGGCACCCCTAAAGATCGGGACAGCTGAGAAACAGGGTTCCCTGATGCTGTGTCAGCCTGTGCTCAGCCCACAGATGGGGGCTGGTCCAGAGATGCACCTGCTGCTTCCCAAGGGTTTCCTCTGGGCCCAGCCCTCAGCCTTTGGGGACAGTTGCATGTAGCAGGATTCCAGGCGACATCTGCATGTCATTTGGAGAGTAAAGGAGAATAAATAATGTCAGGAATGAAGAAAGGAAGCCCACTGAATGCCGGGGACTTTTAGAGGACAGAGAGACAGGCAGGGAGGCCCTAGGGAGGTGGGCACAGCTCTCCCACCAGTGAGATGGCACAGCTCCCCCAGCAGCCCCCAGAGGACAGAAAACAATGCCAGTCTGGCTCATTTTCCTTGAACATACTCAAGCTGGATCCTGTAAAGTCATGCAGTCTGCTTCATTAGACAGACACTGGCAACTGTCTTCCTACTTTCTCCTGGAAGTTTGCGTCATGAAGACCAGCCAGGATGCCCTCACATGGGGTGAGGGGAGGGGAGCCCTTTCAAGCAGAGCTGGCCCGGCCCATCCCACCCCTTTCCCTGCTGTCACGTCCCTGGTAGGAGCCAGGAGGGAATTAAGTGGGGGCTGCAGGAGCCCTGAGCTCACTGGCCCCTGGGCAGCTCAGCTCACTGGGCCCCCACGTCTCTGGGCATTGGCCTCCAGCTGCGACCTCTGCAGCTACCCACATCCCTGGTCCAGAAAAGCATCCTCAGGGCACCCCAGACACAGGCTACTTTTACTTCACGGTGTTTTGAGAAGTGGCAGGTGTTGGAAGGAAAAAAAATAAAGCATTTTTCTCACACTTTTGCTGCAGCTGAGCTGCCACTACTGGCCCTGGGCAGGGCTGGAGACACCTCCCGCTCCCACTGTTGGGGAGTGCACAGAAGCTGGGGGCTCTCAAGTTTCCTACATGGGTTCATCAACCAAGGTCAAGCAAACCTTTCCCTTTCCTCACTCAGGAGGGTGAGAAAAGCCAAATTCCCACTGTCCTCAAATTGGGAGGCACCTTAGAGAGACAGCCCAGCGCCCCTCACACCACTCAGGAGGGCAGGAGCTCAGGGCTGAGGTCTTCGGTTTCCACACAGAGAGGTTCTGTAGATGCTGGTCACATGATGGGCAGGCCCCTTTCCTGCTGCTCACTTATACGGTGCATCTGCTACCCTTTAAAGATTAGAGGGGCCAGGCCTTGCTTGAGGGGCTTCTGCCAAGACCAGCCTGAGGGCATGGTGACAGAGACTTTGCAGGAGAAGCTTACAGCAGGATTGGAACAGCACCAGATAGGATATCCCAGTGGTCAGCCTGGGCACTGTGATAGGATATCCCAGGAGTCAGCATGGGCACTGTCTGCCTCCCACATGTCAATCCTCAGAGCCCCAGGCTCCACACTGCCACTCAGGGGCCAGGTCCTAAGTGAAGCCCAAAGAGCCAGGTCACCATCACACTTTCCTCACATCACAGAGACCCCAGAGCCAGGTCACCATCACACTGTGTTCACATCATAGAGACCCCAGAGCACAGAACGCCCATTCAATGCTCTGATACCTTCCTTGGGTCTAAGGAGACCATCCCAAAGCAGAGGGCACCCTGGGATGGAGTTCTCCATCCTCCCAAGGTTCTTTCCAGCTTGGCCCCTCTGGAAACTGCCCTGTCCTGTTGCCAGCACATTGCCCTGCTGGGTCCTGGCCCTTTGGCCCATTCTTTTCTCACTACCTCATCTGGTCCAAATTTCTGCACAGGGTCCACAGCTGACTTCTCTGCCAACCTGCAGCTCTACCAGAATTTTCCTTCTCTCTGCCTCTTTCACATACATACCTCCCACACACAAATACATACATGCATAAGCACATGTGCACATAAACACACATGCATGAGAACATTTGCCCAAACATAAACACATACATATGCACATGTGCACTCAGACACATACATGACATGTGTGTGCACACAAACACGTGCACAAGCATGTGTGCGCACAGACATATACATGAGCACAAGTGCACACATAAGCACAGGCACATGGGCACACACAAATACATGTGCATGAGCGCAAGTACGCACATAAGCACAGGCACGTGAGCACATGGGCACACACAAACACATGTGCATGAGCGCAAGTGCGCACATAAGCACAGGCACATGAGCATACAGACACAGACGTACAAGCACACACATTCACGTACATGCAACAGGTATCTGGGTATCTGATGCATCAGGATCTACAAATGTAACTATGACATGACTAAGTCAAAGAGGAGTTTGTAAACTTGAACAGGTGTCCTAGATTTCTCCCTCTTCCTTTAAAAATGAAGGAACACCAAGAAGAGCAAAGTAAGAAAATTCTGTAGATAGTTTTAAAGAATTATTGAAGTAAGTATTGCATAACCAAAAGGCAACAAGAAAACCAAGTTCTAACTGGGGGATTTTAGAAACAAATGTTGACTCGCCCAGCTGCCAAGTACCAGTCTTCTATCAGTGACTTCTTGACCTCGCAGCTCAGCAGGTGTCAGGGTTCTCTGAGCCGTGAGCAGGGCCACCTGACCCAGCTGCAGGGCTCTGCACCTGGGAAACCCCCGAGTGCCCTGGGGTTGCCATCAGGCCCAGCTTCTCCATGCATATGGCTTAGGAAATTCTATACCCCCCACCTTTGCTTTTGTCCTCAAAAGCACTCATCTGGATAGATCATAACTCTCTCCTTAGAGTCCTTAAATACAGTATCAATGCCAATCAGTCCAAGATATTTGAGGAGGCGTGTTGCCTGCAAATTAGGGATGTGTTAGATTTGGTTGTTTCCATATCTGGCCTGTAAGGGTCCCCTGAGAAGTTTTTGGAAATGCAGGTTCCTGCCACAGGCCCTGTGGCCAGGATTGGCACATTAGGGTTTCTGAGGACCTGTAATCTGGGCATCAGTTGTGTTTCAAACCATTCCATTTGAACCCCCTTACCAAACATTGCCTTTATTTCCTTGCTGGCTTTGTGCAAAGTCTTTGTGGAGTGGGTAAGCTGGCAGGGTCTCTGCAAAGGCCAAGTGGAGCTCCGTGGTGGGCCTCCCTGAGCAGCGCTGTGGTGGACAGGCAGGAAAGCTCCAAGGGTACATCACATGCACAGAAAGAGCTTCATGACAGATGCTGCAGTCTGAGGGCTTTGATCTCAGGCTGCCAGGGCTGCTCAGGGGACTCAAACCCACTGAATCCTGTGACCTCCTGGACCGACTCAGTCAACTTGGACACAAAGCCCAAAAGACATTTCTTCACATAAGCAGGAGAATGTGTGGCCTGTCCCCAGGTCAGAGTCAGGCTTCTGATGAGGACACCAGTTCCCATCACGGAGGAACTCACAGGGGACGACTGCACTGCCATAGAGGCTCTGGGAGGCCCTTCTGGAACCAAGGCCCAGATGAGAGCCCAGATGAGACAGAAGAGTCACGGGTCTCGGGTAATGCACCTTGGTACAAATTCCTCTTTCTGGGCATGGTTTTTTAATAACCTGGCAAATTGAGTTCTTGCTGCCGTTTCCCAAGAATTTAACCACTTAGTTAAGTTCTCTAATCTATGTCCCACAAAATGTCAAGAAAAATAGAATTATGTCTTATGTTTGTCTACAAGTTTATGATAAAAGCTTATTACGTTTGTTCTAAACCAAATCCATCCGTCACATAAAAGGGCAGTTTAAGAGATTGAAGTCAGGAAATCTAAAATACAATTCCTTAAATCCCTCTCTTCAGATTTTCCTACTGAGTTACAGATATATGCAAAATATAATTTTTGTGCATTGTAGGATAATGAATTTTAACAACCTCATAATTTAACATTATCACTATCATCATTAAGTAAGCAAAGTTCACCCCCAGAGCCACATGGTAGCTATTGTAGGTATTATTATCATAATAAATAGAGGGGTGAAGCATCTATTTTATGAGTAAACCTTCTGGTATTTACCTTTTGAAGACAATTTGAAATTTGAAGGCTTATTTGTTATTTAAAAACATTTCCTCCCCTCTCGTGCCTGTTTTTCACTTTGGGATCTATTCTGTCCCCTCGGCCACTGTAGCAGCCATGCGTTGCTTTCTAGATAAATCTTTAGCTCCCTGGGGGATGGACTTCTTGTTATTTATCTCCATCTTCTTTTGGTTCTCCCCTAAAAATAAAAATTCACTTGACCAATTTTATGAAGAATATTGCTACCCTCACTTTACCTTGACATCAATCTCAAAAGACAAGGGTTTTAGATCAAGAAACACTTTGATGAAGTAATGATTTGGAATATTAAAATTTGACCAGAATGTTCTGATGGCTCCGGGAGTGTTTGCATACACAGAGCAGGCAGGATTTCAACACTTTATATTTCCACTGTCGCGGGTACACCGTAAATCCACTGCAGATCATGTAAGCTCAGCCCCCTGCAATTACTGGTTGGATTGGCATTTTGTTCTTCCTGAAGTGGTGTCTTCAACTCCCTCCTGCCTCTCACAATTAGCCAAAAAAAAAAAGCCAGACGGAAGGGGGTCTGTGAGACCACCCGCAAGAAGACCACCCTGGGGCTGATCGAGCTCGCAGGGAGTGCACTTGAGAAGGCAGCCTGAGGCTCTACCCATCCCCGAGTAAACACTCTCAGGAGCCTCTTGTGCACCTGGCTCTTCAAGCAAAATTAATGGAAGCCGGTTGTTAAATCAAGCCAGGCCTCCATGCTGTCGTGGCACTCACAGACGGGAGAGTCTGCTTCACGAAGACCAGTTGGGCAGCAGCGGTGGGTAAGAACTTCAGAAAACCTGATAACATGACAGACAACTTCCATGGCCTGAAAAATAACACAACAGTTGAAGTGTTGGAAGAATACAAGCACACTGTAATTAACAGGAATGGTGGACGGCAAGTACCATATTCCCTGAGAAAATATCCCCCAAGTGAAGAGTAAAGTCCCTAGTATTGCAATAACATCCTGGAAAGTGTTCAGTGTGCTGGCTTTGCTGAGGCTCCTAGGCTGCCTGCCACAGAAAGTCAATGTTGATAGAGACCTCATCTAGACAGTGTAAAAAGCCAAGGTAAGCCAAGTTGTTTCCAAGACATATGAGGGGGTTTTTGTTTAATTTACCATCAATATTATAACCATCCATCACCACCATCACCATCATCTTCACCACCATCATCACCATTATCATCACCATCCTCACCATCATCACTACTATCACCATCACCACCACCATTATCATCATCATCTTCACCACCATCATCATCACTGTTGTTATCGTCACCATCATCACCATCATCTTCACCACCATTTTCATAATCACCATCTTCACCATCAGCAACATCATCACCATCACCATCGTCATCATCATCATCACCATTATCTTCACCACCATTTTCACAATCATCATCATCACCATCAGTAACATCACCACCATTATCACCATCACCACCATCATCATCATCTTCACCATCATTGTTGCCACCACCTTTTTCATAATCAACATCACCACCACCACCATCATCACCACTATCGTTGCCGTCTATCCCCACTACTAATTAAAGCTCAGAGAAGAGATTATTGCTATCCACCTCTGGGGTGGGGCTCAGCATTCGTCAGCTGTGCTTACTCAGGTTCAATCTCTCCCCTTTGTCCTTCCTTCCACGGAGAACTCACTGAGCAGTCCAAACTGGATCTCATCAAGTATCTGGTTTGTTGCAACGTGGAAAACCTATTTGACACCTCCCACCACAAGCTTACTTTCTCCAAGGAAAGCTGCAATCTTTCTTCCCAAGAGGTGGCCTTTATGTACTGTGAATGCATAGTAAAAGAAGTTCAGCTCTTAGAGACAATGAGAAAGTGCATTATAAATTATTTGCAATCCATAGGAAAAAGTTCCCACACAAACCCCTGTGTTATGTATTACCCAGCACCTGGGAGAGAAGGAGGGGAAATTCCATTCACAACTTCTAAAACTTAAATAGAAACTCTTTTTGAAAGCATTTAATATTAATTTCTGTCATTGTATGTGTATAAATGATGGGCTATGCTATTTTATATATAATTAAACACAAAGTGGTTAATTATTTCTATATTATAATATAATCCAGAAAATACACAGAATTTTTCAAGGAAAAATACTAAATTTAAGCTTCCTCTTGTTCACACTAGTTCCAGTCAAATAACGGTGGGGTGTGGGGTCTGGGTGGGTGGGTATCGTAGACTCTGGAAAGGGAAGAACATGGACCCCATGAGGGATCCACAGGGACTCACTCAAGAGCTACATTTTGAGGGACTTGTGTACACCCTGGGCAACTGGGAGAATGAAGAAGATCCAAGGTTTCTACCCTGCCCTTCCACACTCGCCATCCCGGGTGATCCTCACAGCCTGGGAGGTAAGCACCATAGCCCCCCTCCTTCCAGAGGAGATACCGCATCACAGCGACTTTAGGTGACTTGCCCAAGGTTGCACAGCTAGCATCTAGACCACAGTGGGCCCCACTCATCACCTTCTGTAGGGGCTGCAAGCTCAGCACAAACCAAACGTCAGGGGCTCTGTGGCATTGGCTCAGCCACACACAGTCCTGGGCTCCCCTGGGGCTCAGCTGCAGGGTGGTCAGCTCAAGTCTGAGATATCTGCTCTCTGGCCATGGCCAGGAGGTCAGCCAACCCCAGGCTAGACGGTGCTGCTCTGTGGCCAGCACTTCACCACGTGCTACTGCAGTGAGGGAACCCCCACACCCCGCTTCCTGGTGCAGCCCCCAGCTATGGCACCGGCTGCCTCTAACTTGGTCTCTGCCCTCCCGCCCCTCCCACCCCCTCCCCCGGGGCCCCTGCAGTGCCCCTCACTGCCCCTCTTCTTTCCTAGTGAGCAGCAGCCAACACATCATCCGGAAGTTCCGTGGGCATCTGCGCACCAAGATCGAGTCTGGGGAAGGGACGGTCCCCGTGCGGGGCCCCAGTGCAGTCCAGACCTGGGATGGCGTCCTACTGGGCGAGCCACTGGTTACCATGTCCTGCACAGACAAGATTGCCAGGTAACAGCCCGTGTGGTTTCCCCTGGCAAAGGCAGTGGTGGTCAACAGTGGAGGTGGCAAGGCCGGTCCTCCAGGGTAACAAGGCCATGGGCTCTGACAGGCCCATCCCAATCCTGGGTGAGATCAGAGGAGCAGGGGCCTGGTGCCAACCTTGGGTCAGAGGCCTCATTCATAGCCCTCTTTCAACAGCCACTTTATTTTCATACACTTGAGGCAGAGTACCTCCTGAGAACCATCACCCTGCAATTCAGCTTGCCACTCACACACAAGCCCAACTTGGGCCTGTCATCCCCTGGACCATCATGGACGGACAGAGGGTGGACAGAGATACTAAAGGCCCCCCAACCACCCACCTTCCACCGAATCCTCACAGAAGTCCAAGGAAAGACTCCAGGACTCACTGTCAGCAGGGTGCACCTCCATGAAGAGGGGTCTTGGAGAGGGCAGTGTTAGCCACGCTACCCCATGTTCCCCAGTGAAAATGCAGCCATCGCAGGGTCTCCAACACACAGAAGCCTGTGCCATGCCGCACTTGGGACTAGCAAATACCTGAGTATGCCTTTAACAGCCCCAAGCACCTGCCATGGCCTTGCCCTGCAGAGCAGAGCCCCAGACTCAAGGGTGAGAGAGGCCACATGGTCATGGAGGGCACAGGCCAGGTGAGGGGCAGTACATCCGCCCACCTGAGGGGTCCCACCTGCTTGCCTGGGTGTCCCCACCTGCCCTCCCATGTACCCACGGACCCACCTGCCCTCCCAGGAACCCCCACCTGCCTTCCTGGACACTGCACCTGCCTACCTCTCTCTGTGCTCAGTTCTGCAGATTGGCCTCTAGAGGCTCCCAGACTGCAGGGCAGATGAAACAGCAGCCCCGGAGGGGTGATTCCAAATCCTCAGGGGAAATTACACAACGGCTACAGGAAAAATAGTGCCATTTGCATTGCACTCTGACTGCTCCTGGTGCAGAGCAGGCATCGGCCTAATGACCAAAAATCAGAGCCCGTCTGCCTCACAGGGAGCAGCCTCCATTACCCAATGGCTCATCTTTCAGAAGAAAATGTGTTCCTCCTTTGTATGTTTTCATCTAGTCATGGCAGAGAAAAAGCAGCAATTTTCACCTTAGCTGAAACTCTAGGTACCCTAGGACAGCACTGGGCTTTAAATTAACTCTCTGGCTCCCCAGAAAAATGAAGTGACTTAGTGCTGTAGAATCAACACGTTGACCATCTCTGGACTCCTGACCATCCCAGACAGCATATTAAATGCGGGCCACAACTGTGCTGTGAAGTGTCCCTGAAAGACAGCAGTCATTCATGTCCCCTCCACCATCCAGGACCCAGGAGGATTCTGGACTCTTCTGGAAAAGAGAGGGGAGGGTTTGGGGGAACTGCACAGCCCTGGCTCTGGACACTAAGTGAGAACGCTGGACCATCCAGGACCCAGCCCGATGGCTGGGTGGGCGGAACCCAGGAGTCGTGTTTCCTCTTCCTATGCACGTGGTTTTCATTCCCAAGTGTGGTGTGGGGCAGGAGACACAGGGAGGGGTGGGGGTGCAGGGGCGCAGCCCTCCTGCCCCTGCTGCTTTTCTGTTTGTCTTCTGCTCCCCTTTTCCATCAGTCCTTCTCTGTCTCTCTGTGTCTCTCTCGCCCTGTCTCTCTCCCCCTCCCACCCTTCGCCTCCTCCCTGGCAGCAGCCATCCCATCTCTATTCCACTCATCCTCAGCAGATGAGCTCACCACCATCTGCCTTTCTGGTCTTTCCCGACGTCTGTCCTCTGGGGTCCTGCCAGTCTCCCAGCCCCAGCTCTTGTGCCCAGCACAGTGCGCTCCTGCATCTGAGCTTTGCCCTCCGAGGGCTGGCCTGGCAGCCACCCAGCAAGGTGCCCAGTGAAGGGGGGGCCACAGTGGCCCCTCATTGGCAAGAGTGATGCCTGGCTCCAGGCAGTCCTGTCCAGCCTGCAGGTGCAGTGACATGGGACACACCCTGTGGCCCCGAGCATCAGGCGGGGATGCTGCCACCAAGGTGCAGCTGTTTGCAATGGAGCCGTGTTCACCGTTGCAGAGGGCAGCAAACATCTCACGATCATGAGTGTCTGATAACACACATTATTTATACAAAGTCTTCTCAAAGAGACCATCTGATACCATGCATGTTCATCTGTTTTCTATTCTGTACAAAAATATAAATTAAAACCAGGACTTAAATAGCATTCAAAACCTGGGACTCTCCATACACAAACACAGGTGAGGCTCTTCCATACACAAACACAGGTGAGGTTCTGTGGTCACTGAGTTAAAGCACTGTGGAGAGTAGTGTCCAGGACACAGAGGGCAGCAGCCAATCCACAGGTGGTGGCCAGCATACCTGGCCACAGAAAACCCACTTAGGACGCACTGTGCCCAAGCAGGTGTACGGGCCCAACTTGGTCCCCCAGAGATGATTATTAACTTTGCAGCAATTTTGAAAACTAAATGTTAAACACAGTCATTACTAAAAATAAATTACATTAATTTACAACTAAATAAGTTACATTAAAACAAAGGTAAATTTTAGAGAAGTGCTATGCCCAACGGAACCCATTGATTCTCTTTCCAAAAGAACAAGAGTCTTACCCAAGGACGGACCCTGAAGCCCACAGTCAGATGTATTCAGTAGTTCAGAAATTCCTCTATTAATAGATGTGCTTTGTCTGAGTGGCCATAAAGTCCACTCAGCTGACTTTCCCCTAATTCATATGGCCTCTACCTATTAAAACAAAAATAAAGGAATCAAATTGCATCTTAGATGAGGTAGAGACAGTGCATCCACCCAACAAAGCTGCGATTCTCTTCACAAGTTCCCCTTGATGGCAGTGAAGAATGACCAGGGGAAGCCGGATCAAACGATCTCTGCACAATGTGCAGCCGCGCCCTTTCCCACAGAGATCAGGCGCCGGCTCCCATCCACAAGGCCTGAGTGCAGGCCTGCTCTGCATGTGGGATTCCATGAATACTGAGCAATTTAATGTCACAAGGTTTTGCTGTTGGTCTATAGAAAAATATGGGAACATGTTATAGAAAGCTTGAAACATTTATGGTGGTTTAAAAGGAGTCATCATGGAGAAAACATTTCTCACACCCCTTGCTCATCGAGTTTGGACTTCACTGGGGGGAGTGGGAAGACGACAAGTGGTGGTGTCCATGGTGGAGTATATGGCAGTGGACGGCTCGCTCCCCGGGGCTGGTGTGTGTCCATGGTGGTATCATGGCAGGGAACAGGGTGGTGTGTGGAGTGGTGTCCATAGTGGTGTACATGGTGCTGTCTGGGGGGCATGCATGGTGCTGTGGGTGGTGGTGTCCGTGGTGGCGTCTGTGGCTGTGTCCATGGCGGTGGCCATGGTGACGTGCATGATGTTGTCTATGGTAATGACAGTGGCTCCTTGTGGCCCCCATCCCTGCTTACAGGATGAGGGTTCCACCAGAAAGCAGGTCTAGCCCTGCCACACTGGTGTCACGATTCTTTTCCACCACCCCTAACCTTTCTCTGGGAATTGCTGGATGCATTAATCCCTCTGCATTGTATGTAAGCGTCGGCCCACATGTCAGGAAGAGGAGACCCCCATCTACACACAGTCCTCCTGACCATCCAGAAGGGTCCTGCAACCTCACAGAGCTGTCTAAAGCTTCAGCCACATGAGGAAGCCCCAGGCCCGTCCACAGGGCAGGATGCTCATCTCAGCACCCCAATGACATGGGGACAGGCTGGACCAAGAAGCGGCCTGTGGATGGCCTTCCTGTCATTGTCCTCCCCTGTGGTCGCCTATTTGCATCAAGAACCATCCCCTCCCCCTGCACTCAAAGCAGCATCTGCATGAGCTGGGGGTTGTCAGTCACAGCTGCTGTGGAGGGAAGGAGCCATGGAGACTCCTCGTCCTCCCCCGTGGAGGTATCTCGGAGGGCAGAGAGGGTCACAGAGCCCAGTGTACAGACCTTTCCAAGGACGGAGTCGCAGAGGGTGGGACCTTCCCTGCTCTGACCCAGGACACCAGGAGCATAGAGGGAGTCCTCAGTGAAGCTACCTCAGAGTTTTGTCCACACCATGGCTCTCTGAACAAGTAGATGGCTCTGTCGCTCTAACACATGGAACTGGACACAGGACTCAGGCCCGGAGGACTGTGGTGGGGACCCTGGCCTCTCCCACTGCTGGGGCACCTGGCACTTCCACACACCAGTCCCAACTTGGAGCACAGATGCAGCCACACCCGAGTGCCCATGGACGCACCTGCTTTTGCTGCTCCAGGAAGCCAGTCTGCTCCCACCAGCAGGCACCAGGGGAAAACCAGAGAGTGTTTGTCACTCTGTCTCAAGGAATCAGAAGTGGAGCGTCACATGAGAATCTAAATCTTCTGGAACTAATGTTCCTCCAGATATGGTTTCTAATTTTAAGTTCCTCAGTGTGTTATTGATCACAACGTGTCTTTAATGAGCAGATTAAAACTTTTCCCAGAAAAATGAACTGTGAACACTGCAGCTGCTCTCTGGAGCGCACAGCACTGCCTGGTTTCTAAACTTGGCTCTGGCCAGGCACAGGGCCCCACATCTGTGATCCCAGCTCTCTGGGAGGCCAAGGAGGGAGGATCTCCTGAGGCCGGAGTGACCCTGACCAACCCTACCAGAATCCTCAGGGACCAGGCACCAGGGACCCTCCAAACTTCCAACGCATCGCAGCATGTGGACATCTCCCTGCAGAGCCATGGACACACGTCTGTGGGCAGATGTTGGGCACTGCTGGGGAGAGGCCCAGAGGCAACAGCTGTGTCTGCAGATGGAGGTTCAAGTGAGAGTGGGGTTTGGACACCATGCCGCAGTCACCCTGACTTGGAGGACCCTGTGTCCAGGGCCACAACGAGGTGGCACAGGCTACAGGCAAGACACGACTGCCCAGAAGGTACCCGGTGGTCGCGCCCCCATCTCACACAAGGATCCACACTGGTGGGGACAGCCCGTCCCACCAGACCCCTGTAAGCAAGGAGACTGCACCTCTGGGCTGCAGAAAGGTCCAACCAGACCCCTGTGACCAAGGGGACTGTACCTCTGGGCTGCAGAAAGGCATTTCTAAGATCTCCCCACTCATCTGTGGTATTTCAATGACTGACAAACAGACAAAAACATATTTACTTAGGGATTACCTATATTGAAAACTAGACATGGAATTTTTTTCTCTGTCAACATTGCAGTCATATCAGCTGTTTGAACAAAAGGAGAGGCATTATCCACGCAGCCCTGGATGCTGGAAAGTCTCCCGTCTACATCCAGAAAGACACTTGGTTGTATTGATGCTGCTGAGTGTGGACCTGATAGCCAGGCAAGGAGAACTCTGATTTTCTCTTTATTGTTGAAGGTTGTTAGGGATAAACCAGATATAGAAGTTATTTGTCTCCAAACCACTCAAATATGCTCCCAGGGTTTTGTGCAGCACCAGGATCTGGATGGCCTCAAGTCTCAGACGCCTGTCTCTTCTGGGAACACTAATTTTATTTTTTAGGTCTTGGCTTATTGCAAGAAGGTGCTTTGTTATTTCCCTGCTTCAAATGGTAAGAAATTTAAAGCTCCACTAACAGTTTGAAAATGGACAGCCCCCCATACACTTCCTGCATCACAGAGTCCTGTACACCGCCCCACTTTTTGTTCTGTCCCCTGGCCTCAGATTCAGGGGAACAAGTCAAATCTCCCAATCACTACTCAAAATATCAGTGGTTCCTTGAACGAAGAGCTCAGAGACCAGCAAGTCCCCTCCCTGAGTTCTGTGACTCAGCGGACACAAGGAGCCAGACAGGAGAGCGTGGTGGGCATGTCACGTCACCGTGGGGAAAACACAGGCCCAGGCAGACACATCACAGCCAGAGGAAGAGCCCTGACCTGGAAAAGGTCCCCATGGCCTGCAGACAGCCCTCTACTCCAAGGTTTCACGTCAGTCTGCTGGGGACTCAGGTGGGCCCAGGGCCGGCCTTGCCCTGCTCTCTCACTTACAGAAATGACCACAATATTTTTCTAGATGGAGTCATGCAGATCTGATGGACTGAAGTAAATGTTTCATAAAACCAATGACTGTTTAAATTGTAGGACTGAATTGTTTGTCTATAAATATTACCTTTTATATTCCATTTGAGTTTTATGTAGATGAGCACATTACTTTAATGACCTGTGTTTACGGAGGGAGAGAGGGAGACTGGCTAGTGGAAGCCCTCACTGCCAGATGGTTGCCTTTTCTTGCATGAGATTAAAAGATGTTTCTCATTCACCGAAATGCTTCTGAGGCAAATTAATATCGCCAGCTAAATTGCTTGTGTTTTTGGAATAAAATTTAAAGAGAACTTTTTAAAGCAATTGGTGTCACAGGTTCTTGGAGCAGATTGCTCTGCAGGTAGAGACACTCGGTAATTAATGGGAAGAATTCTCTGTTAATTGACTGCTTCAGGAAGAGAGTATAATGACTCCTTATTAATCATGAAAAGAGGTGTTCAGCATGCAGGGACCACAGTAATTGCTCCAACAGTGGAAATGTTAATTAATGAAAAGAACAATGATGTAAGAAATTAGCTGCATAATGCCTGCTACCACCGATGAAGGTTGGATTTTAAACAAATTATTTAGAGTGGAAACCACAAACTGGTGCCTTAAATAACCGACACGTGGAACCTCTTACCACACAAATTTAAAGGGAAAAACCCAGTGCTCCCGGCATCTTCACTTGAAAAAGCAAAAACCTTCATCCAGAGCTGTGTTTATCCTAAAGGAAATGGCCTTGTCATTCGTCCATGTTCTGGGCTTCCAAAATCAAAATTATCCCCTAACCAAAACAAGGTCATTTATTAATGTCATTTAATTTCAACACAACAGGTCATTCTGACTGCTAAAGACAAAGGGACAGGAAGAGAGTATTTTTCCCTAAATTGAAGCAAACAAATTCAATTTCTGATATTTCCCAGTTAACATAAAGAAAAATTCAGATTCACTCTGGGGACAGAGTGTCTTTTGTAAAAAATCTAATTTTAAGTCCCTGAAAGAACATAGCACTTCCACTCTGTCTAAGGACCCTACCCAGTGTCAAAGGGCAAAGAGGAGCCCAGCCTGGGTGCCCTCCCCCCGCAGGTGGGAGTCGGGACCACTGACTGCTGCCCCATTCCAGGTGCCCCTCCTCCCCCCGCAGGTGGGAGTCGGGACCACTGACTGCTGCCCCATTCCAGGTGCCCCCCTCCCCCCAGGCGGGAGTCAGGACCACTGACTGCTGCCCCCTTCCAGGTGCCCTCCCATCCCCGGCAAGAGTCAGAACCACTGACCACTGACCACTGACCACCGACCGCCTTTCCCTTCCAGGTGGAATGTGCTGGGACTGCAGGGTGCCCTCCTCTCGCATTTCATGGAGCCCGTGTACCTGCACAGCGTGGTCGTGGGCAGCCTGCACCACACAGGACACCTCTCTCGGGTCATGAGCCACCGGACGGGGGACCTCGGTCAGCTGCCAGCCTCCTATCGACACAACCGGCCTCTGCTCAGTGGTAAGAAGACCCCTTCCCGGCATCCAGCCCAGCACAGCGGGCACAACAGGGTCGACTTGGGTAGACCATGCCCACGTTCGCCACTGGTTCAATGGTTCACAAGATTCAATGAGCAAAATTCAACAACCCAAAGATTTAAAAAAGGAAAATGACACAAAGTGGTAATAGTGCCCCTCTAAACATAGGAATAGGCGACGTTTCTGTGTGAATTCCTCATGAGACTCAGCACACCAGCATAGCACCAACACCTTCTCACCACGGTGTCCAAAGTGGACACTAAATATGGACCCCATTCACCTCACAGGGTCACCTACAGTGGGCACCGACAAAAAGGCAGGAGGGTGAGGACGGGTGGCCAGGCCCCAGGGGGTCTGCAGCTCAGAGCCGAGGGTCAGCCCTGGTCCCCGTGTGGCCCAAGTGTCTGTAGCTCCCAAGACTCCCCCAGCTTCCCTACCCGCTCCCCAGCCTCCAATGGCCTCCCCCAAGCTTTCCCCCAGCCTTCCCCTCAGCCTCTCCAAGCCTCCCTCACCCTCTGTAACCCTCCCCAAGACTCCTCCAACTTCCCCAGCCTCTCTCAGCTTCCCTCAGCCTCCCCAGCCACCCTCCCAGCCTCTCCCAGCCTTCTCCCAGCCTCCCTGGCCTCCCCCCAGCTTCCCCCAGCCTTCCCAAAGCCTCTGTAGCCCCACAAGGCCTGGGGGCTGCTCAGCCCAGCACAGGGATCAAGGGGCACAGGGCTGTGATACAGTTTGTTGGACACAGTGAAGGTCCATGAGCCTGGACAGGGTGGTAGCCAATCTTAAGGGGCCTTTGGGAAGTAGCTCACCCATGGGGGCTCCTGGCCCTTCCTGCTGAGGCACCTGCAGGTCACAGGACTGGCTGGAAGCCCAGGGTGGGGTGTGGCCTTCAGTGAGCCTGGACAGGCTTGGGCCTCTTGTTGGGGTGCACTCTGGGGGCTGTGGCAGCCCCAGGCAGGTGTGTGGAGGAAGCAGTGAAGCCGCCTCTTCCCTAGAGAAGTGACGCCTGTGGCTTTGCTGGTTAGACCCTGGTGGAATCACCGGTAAGTGAGAGCAACAGGGCAAGCGAGCCTGTTCAGGACTGCGCTGCGAGGGGTCAACCCAAGACCTAGTCCCGGGATTCTGACGTTCCAAATTATAAGATCGGAGTAAAATAGGGCCCCTTTGGGGTTGTGGTAGGAACTAAAAGGAATAACTCGTGCAAAGCACTTACTTAACTGTGCTAAGCAAAGACTCAAGAAAGGATGCCGCCTGTGACGGAAGTGAATCCACGTGCCTGCTCCTCAGCAGTCACCAGTTGAAACTCGGAACCTCTGCGTGGTGCTGGGACAGGGAGGGCGGAGGACACGCCAACATGGGACTGAGTGGTTGCGGTTCCTGGTCACTTCATGTGATAAGATTCCAGGGAGTTTCTGTCCAGAAGACCTTGTCCCTGAGTCTACGAGTTCCCAGGCTGAGAACCCCGTCTCCCTCATCCCCAAATAATCAGAGGCCTGTGTGTGTCCAGTCAAGGAGAACTTGGTGACCTTCAGCTAAGCTTTAGAAAGGGGCTGTGTTTAGTCCAGGAGCATTAAATATCTGCTCATTTGTTCTGACACCCTTCCCTGTGCAGGGAAGTCTCGGGGCTCTCCAGGGCTGGGGGAGTTAAAGCATCAGGTGCAGCCCACTGGCCAGTGCAGGGCACCACCCCACCCTCCCTGTGCCTGAGCAAGGGGACTCTGGCTCAGACTGAGCACTGCGTGGCCCCCGAATGTCCACTCTGCCCCCGGTCACTGGCTGTCCCTTCCACTCAAGACAACGTGTGATGATTCTCAGCCCCAGAGGGTCTTTCAGGCACTGTTCGAGCTCTGCAAGGCTGCCTGTGTGTCCACGTCTGAATCCAGGGCTGTGGGGTCTCATGGACGGTAAACAGCCCGTAGGTGGTTTCTTCAGGTGTGAGTGGAGAGTGTGCAGAGGGGCCTGGTCTGAACATGCAGCAATAATGAGAACTGGGGGCTCCTGGGGCTTCAGAGGGCTCCTGGTGGGAACTTAGGGAAGGGAAACAGCCCTGTGCCGACACCCTCAGTGCCAAGCTTGTGGCACGCACCATCCTGCCAACCTTCACAACAGCAACAGCAAATGATAGTATCACTATTTTTTAATGTGGAAAGAGACTTACAGAAATCCAGCAACTTGCCTAAGACGCCCCATTCATCAATAGGGAGCAAAGGTCTGAACTCAGACCTGATAGTGGCCAATCCTGAGCTCCTTCACTACAGCAGGCTGCATCCCGCAGCTCCACTATTTTTTGACCACATAAAAACTAATAATGCGCCTCCCCAAAAGCAGCAAGGGCAGGATGTACGGCCTAAACTTCTTTGTCACAAGGGTCTTGGTCCCTGAGTACTCCCCCATAGTACAACTGGTAGCCACCATTTCATTTCAAAACCAGTAAGACAGATAGCACCCTTTGGTAGTTAAGGTACCTGTTTCTCTCAAACTCTCTCTTTCTCCATTACGTTCTTCTTGCATCATTAAATCTTGATCTTAGAGAGAATCGTAAAAAGCTACTCTTAAACATCATTGCACTTGGCATTTCCTCCTGGTCTGATAAAGTCAGTGGACTCTCCAGGGAGACCAGTTTTCATCTAGGGAGCAGCTACATCCCAGGAGTCTTGAGATTATTAAGGTCTCCTCAATGTGCCGAACTGGTCTCACAGCCAAGGACGATGTGGAAGGAACTGGAATCAGACAGATGTGCGTTTGGATCACAGTTCTGTCACTTGTCAGCCATGGGACCCGGGGCAATTTACCCAAACTTTGTGAACTTCAGTTTCCTCATCTCAAAAAACAAAGAAGAAACAACAACAAGAAAATAAGGCTACTAATCTGAGCTTTGTAGGGTTATTGTGGGATTAGATGAGATCACAGTACGCAGTTGGCACTCAGTAGGTACCAACCTCCTTCCTGCCTGCCTGCCAAGGAGATTAACATTCAGCAGGGACAAGATCAGCCAAGCAATGTTCTCTTAAGGAGGATTTGAATGTTTATTTTTGTTGTCCTGGAAGGGCAAGAACAGGAAACTTGGAAGAGCACTGTAGCTTTGGCGCTTCTGAAATATATTAAGTGAAAGTTTCTATGGGGTTTCATCCACCCTCATTTTGTAGCATATTACATTAACATTACAAAGGAAAAAAAAACTAATAATGCAAAACAAAACCAGCAGAAGAAGTGGCAGCGTCCACGGGGGACAACTGGTGTGGGCGAGGCACTGCTTCCTGTCCGTCTGCACACAGGCCCCAGGCGCTGAAACAGCTCGTCTGTTGCAAACTCGAAGCCTATAAAATTACATTTATTTTTTTGAATCGTCAGTTGCAGGAATTCTGATAAAATACCACTTCAGGGCCACTTTCAGCCTCTTTCTGTCATTGTTCCTTTTTTTCTTTGTCCTGTTGTTTCTTTTCTAAACTTTTTTTCGTTTCAATAGATTTAGGGGCTACAAACCAAATTCCGTTACCTTGTACAGTGTGGAGTCGGGGCTTTTGGTGAACCCATCACCCAAGTGGTGTCCTTTGTGCCCAGGGGTGAATCTTCATCCTCACCCCCTCCCACCACCCCCCGCCGGTCTCCAGCATCTGTCATTCCACCCCTGTGCCCTGTGTAGCCGTCATTAAGATCCCGCTGATAAGAGAACACACACCATTTCTTTTTCTGTTCCTGAGCTCCATCTAAGTTGCTGCAGGAGGCATATTTCTTCCCCTCTTACTCCCGAGCACTGCCCCACGGTGCACACACCATATGCCTTTTATCCACTCATCTGCTGAAGGGCCCTTAGGTTGGTTCCCTATCTTCGTGGCTGTGAACTGTGTTGCAATAAATACACCAGTGCAGGTGTCTTTGATGTAATGATTTCTGTTCCTCTGGGTAGACCCCAGTGGTGGGGTTGCTGGATGGAATGGTAGGGCTACCTCTAGTTCTCTGGGTAATCTCCACACATTGAGTTGTGCCACTTGGCATTTCTGCCAGCAGGATTAAGTGCTTCCTTTCACCACATCCATGCCAACATTCATTGTTTGTTTGGGGATTTTTTTATACTGGACATTCTAACTGGAGTAAGAGGGCATCTGATGTGGTCTAGATTTGCATTGCTCTGATTTTTACCACATGCTTTTTCACCATTTGTGCATCTTTGTTTGAAAAGCGTTCGTTCAAGCCACGTGGCTGCCTTCTGATGGGTTGTGATTTGCCTGTGATTTACTTGAGGTTCCCTGTAATTCTGGACATCAGTACTTTACAAGACATACAGTTCGTGAATATTTTCTCCCATTCTGTAGGTTGTTTACTCTTTTGATTATTTCTTTTGCTGTGCAGAAGCTTTTTAGTTTAATTAAGTCCCATTTGTCTATTTTTGTTTTTGTTGCATGTGCTTTTGGGGGTCTTGGTCATAAATTCTTTGCCTAGGCCAAGGTTTAGAAGAGATTTTCTTAGATTTTCTTCTAGAATGTTTATGGTTTCAGGTCTTACACGTAAGTGTTCGATCCACCTTGAGTTAATTTGTGCCTGGTGAGAGATAGGGGTCCTGTTCCATCCTCTGCACGAAGCTCTCCCGTCTCCTGCACCGTTTACTGACTCAGGGTCCTTCCTGCTCTGTGCAAGATCAGCTGGCTGCAGGTGTGTAGTTTTAATCCTGTGCTCTCTGTTCTGTTCCTTTGCTCTCTCTGCATCTATTTTTATGACAGCACTGTGCTGTTTGGGTTACCACACCCTGGTAGTATAATTTGAAATTAGGTAATATGAAGCCTCTGGTTTTGCTCTTTTTACTT
The DNA here is from genome assembly GCA_963574355.1 of Loris lydekkerianus. Classification (NCBI taxonomy): domain Eukaryota; kingdom Metazoa; phylum Chordata; class Mammalia; order Primates; family Lorisidae; genus Loris; species Loris lydekkerianus. The sequence continues at coordinate 4,351 of CAUYPK010070895.1, read as the reverse complement.
AGGATCCCTCTGACTATCTGGCCTTTCTTTGGGCTCCATATAAATTTTTGGACTATGAAAAATGACGTTGGTATTCCTGTTCTTTAAATGTTGATGACTACTTTAAATTTTCTTTAAATACTACTTTCTGTGGCTGACCAGCAAAAACAGCTGGGGAGCAAACCCCAGGAACACCTACAGTACTGGTTTGTGACAAACACAACTGTTCCTATGTTGGGGGCTCCAAAAGCTTCCAGGAAGTCGCGTTTCAGAGGGTTTTTGTCTGTCTTGGTGAGTGTCACAAGTTCTTTCCCGTGATTCTGCCTCTGTCTCGCTCTGTGTTCTCCACTAGTAAAGAATTTATTTAAACTTTATAAGCATAAGCAAAGAAAAAGCCCAAGTACAGCCACACTCACCAGGACCCTGTGAGGGTGGTTCCCTCACCCTTGGGTCCTTCCTAAGCATTCAGTCTTCTTTTAATGCTTATTTCAAATGGTACGTTCACTTAGGAACATGTCGACATAAACAAAAACAGGAATTTTGAATCACAAGTGCGAAAGGCAGTGAATTGAGAAAGAGAGAATTAGAGAAATTCAGAAGCAGCAAATATCCCTGAGCTGTGGGATGTGACTGCAGAGCCCAAGGGGATCCCCGTCCCCAGAGCACCTGCCCCTCACATCAGTGCAGTCTGGCTGAATGGCTCAGGCTGTGCTCAAGTGCGTGTTGGGGAGATGGTCTTTATTACTGTAGGGGTGCAAATGACCCTAAGCCTTGGGACCTCGCCAGCATGCAGACCCTGACCACGCTGCATTATTGCTCTTAATGGACATTTAAAAACCAATCATGCTAATATTGAAAGGAAATCACCAAAATTTCTTGCAACAAAAAAGAGAGAGAGAGAGCCTTCATGAGGACAATAATAAAAAGCACACTCGGGTAGTGCGTGTGGCTCAGTGAGTAGGGCACCGGCCCAATATACCCAGGGTGGTGGGTTCGAACTCAGCCCCAGACAAACTGCAACAAAAAATAGCCGAGTGTTGTGGCAGGCGCCTGTTGTCCCAGCTACTCGGGAGGCTGAGGCAAGAGAATTGCCTAAGCCCAAGAGCTGGAGGCTACTATGAGCTGTGACACCATGACACTCTACCAAGGGCAACAAAGTGAGACTCAGTCTCTAAAAAAAAGCACACTCAAACAAATGAAATTTGTTTGAAGCTTCCCTCAAAGTCAGACTGCAGAACTGCCTTAGAAGATGAGGCTCACGTATTAGCAGGATGAAACGCTGCAGTGTAGATACAGCTCAGTCAGCTCTGAATTGAAAGGAAGCAGCCGCACTGAAAGAGAGACCCTTATCGACCGTTGTAGGATGCCTATTCTCAAAAGATATACTTGACGAATTCTTCCCAGTGAGCCACACTGAGGCTGCCTCGGACCCAAGTCCTTCAACAAAGCATGCCCTTGGTCTTCTTCAGGGAATTCAATGTGGTAAGAATAATAATTAATAAAAATCTGTGCTTTGAATGCTGACCTTTTTAGAAAAAAAAAATAACATGAAACAGAACCCAACTTTGACAGTTTGTCCTGCCAAACCATGAGCTTCCCTAAGCTCCAACCCTCAGGGTTAGATTCTTATTTTTATGAATTAAGAAAAAAAAGTCACCAGAAAAGGGAAGGAATCTGGATGGGAGAGAGACTCTGTGCTAGTTCTTGTTGGTGGCACATTTAACAGCTACGCTTCCAGTGTTGGGCTGCTCGGTCCAGCTGGAGGACCTGGGGATGGAGCTACAGCTATTGTTACAGCCGTGGCAAGGTCTCGACAATGAACGTGAAATCGGAGAGATGGACCCAGAGAATTGATCGTTGAGTTGGTTAGGACTCTTGGTTTGTATTTGTGTGATGAACACTGCAACACGGGTGATAAAACAGAGGAGAACAGCAACCGTCTTTCTTCAGCGCACTCACCTCCCCGATGTAGAAATGAGCAGCTGGTGTGGGAAGCCCTTCAGGAGCCCCTGTCTCGTAGCAAGACAACCTGTCAGAAAGAACTTCGATGCTTACTGAAGTGTTCACCAATAGTAGCCTGGAAATTTTGTCCAATACCACTTGGTTTTTGTATTCAAAATATGTTAACATTTATATCCTTTTTTTTTTTTTTTTTTGAGTCTTACTATGTCGCCCTGGGTAGAGTGCTGTGGCATCACAGCTCACAGCAACCTCAAAGTCTTGGGCTCAAGTGATTCTCTTGCCTCAGCCTCCCGAGTAGCTGGGACTACAGGCGCCTGCCACAGTGCCTGGCTATTTTTAGAGACAGGGTCTCACTCTTGCTCAGGCTGGTCTCAAACCCATGATCTCAGGCAGTCCACCCACCTTGGCCTCCCAGAGTGCTGGGTCACAGACGTGAGCCACCGCGCCTGGCCCTATGTACATTTTTCATATGAGTCCTGATTTTGAAACTGCTGTCACACAAAGTTGGAGAACCTTATGGGTAGGGCCAGTCCCTTAATCTCAGGAGGAATGTCTAAAATTAATTATTGTCAATAGCATTTGCAAAATAACTCTGTGAAGTAGTAGCAGGTATCTTCTTTTATTCGGATGATAGGTAATTTGCAATATAACTTGTACTTTAAAATAGACAAAGGTTTATTATGGAGCAAAATAAAAGTTTTTCATAAATGTTTAAAATAAAGCATATACTAAAAAAAAATTCGCAGTTTGCTTTATCTCACAGCTGCTAGAGGTAGGAATTTATGCCCTTGTTCCCCTGTAGGAATGTTTAGTAGAAAAAACCTTAAATCTTTCTAGAAGATTCTAAAAGCAATCCTAAAATCTTTTCATGAAAACCAAAACTGTTTGATTTGGCGAAGAACTATTTAGTAAGACATTTCTATAGATTAGCACAGAACTTCCTAAGCAAATAAGATGGTACACAACTTAGGATAAATGTAAAATTATAGAAAATCCTTGTTTTAGTTTTCTGGAGAGTTCTTCTTAAAATATTTTGTGTCTTAATTGTGTTTAATTTCCACCATGATTTTATGTAATTGTTTCCCAATAGAATTAAAATAATACTATGATTTAATAAAAAAAAGAAAAGAATTAAAACAATAGGCTTGGTGCCCGTAGCTCAGTGGTTAGGGCATCTGCCACAGGCACCGGGGCTGGTGAATTCAAACCTGGCCAGGGCTGCTAAACAACAATGACAACAATAACCAAAAAATAGCCAGGCATTGTGGCAGGCACTTGTAGTCCCAGCTACTTGGGAGGCTGAGGCAAAAGAATCACTAAAGCCCAAGAATTAGAGGTTGCTGTGAGCTGTGACACAACAGCACTCAACTGAGGGTGACATAGTGAGACTCTGTCTCAAAAAAAAAAAAAAAAAAAGAATTAAAACAATAAACTTAATTACATTTCTATTGGAAATTCTGTCATTTACTCCAAGGAAAATACTTCTATTGGAAATATCTTAAATGTATCCAAACATCCAGAAGTCAGTCAACTTTAATCAATCAGCCAATATGTATTGATTACTTATGTCCACGCCTTAGGGCGAGGTGTACCAGGAGGGAAGGTGGACATACAGCAAACAAAATGTGGGTGCTCCATTAGAAAGAGCATGGTGGGTAGAAAGGTGACCCTCACCCCACGGGCCAGGAGCACTCGCTGGGGGTGACACAGAGTGAAGTCCCAAAGGAGCCAGTGGATGAAACCTGTGAATGGGGTGGACAGGTGGAGAGACAGAAGGAGCTCTGAGGGGGTCCTGGGGTGGCCAGGGGAGCCGGGGAGACCAAGGGGGCAGGGCTCTTCAGGACTGTGGCTGAGGACTTGGTCTCACCTTCACGATGCTAGAGAAGCAGCAGGGAAGCCTCTGAGTGGATCTTGGCCTCTCTAGCATCCTCTCGCTCTTTGCCACTCACCATGATGGAAAGCACCTACTGTGTTCAGGCGTCCTTGACTATCGCGCCTGACTCCTCGTTCTGAGCCAGCACCAGCCTCTCTGCCAGCATCACTGCCTAGTGGTTGCACCAATGGAGTCACAGCTCTGCTGCAGCTTGGACGAGAAACCTTCTAGATTCTTTCTCATGGGAATTCACAGCTTTCTGCCATTCTGAGAGAGACATGCTTGTCTATCATGAAACCTAATGAGGAACTAGAGACCCTCGCCTAAAACAAACTGTTAGAGGAGGATTGGATTAAAGATGGCGGCTGAGTAACAGCTTCCCTGCAACTGGGCACGGCGAGTCTGGGGAGACACAGCTCCAGGCATCTCTGGCCGGTGGGATCTGCCTATAATCATCCCTTTGAGGATACAGGGAGCCAGCAAGGGACTTCTGGACCACAAGAGATAGACAAAAACAGTAAAGAACTGGCAAGTGGT